>CM061142.1:243491690-243691696 GCA_030789695.1 Scilla litardierei | reverse complement strand
AACAAAGTAGAAAATGAAGAGGGAAGTTGCTATATCATTTTTCTCAGGACGTGGGTTATGCTTACTCATATAGCATGCATCGAATATAAAACACATGTCAAAGACTTTTATTTTGATATCATAGTATAATGGTGCATTTGAAATAGAAAACCCAAGAATATCAATATATCATGAAAAATGGAATAATTCTAAGATTAACATCGTCTGAAGCATCTAAAGCGGTATACAATATCGTAGATCACACACTTTTCAATTGAATGCTTTCTATAAGGAGTATAAGAGATTTCACACGATAGAGTAGTAAGAATAGAAAAAGTGTGGTTTTCATGAAATGAATGCTAAGCGTAGATTTCTGGATTTCGTGAAACTTTAGCAATCTTACCGAGTATAAAATATTACTTAGCCCAGGTTGTCGTGCAACGTCAGGTAGTCACTCTCTCACACATCTTTGGATTCTCTCCCACAAGCTAATCTATAAGTGTGGTGGCATATACAAAACAATATTTACATCCATGTTTCTTATGAAGCTCCATAAGTAAAAGAAAACAAAAATAGAAGCTAAAGAGGGAAGAAAGAGAGAAAGGATATGAGATGGGATCGTTTTCGAACTTCTTTTCTCTTTTCTTTTCTTTATTCTCAAATCTTTTTCTTTTTCTTTTTTCTCTTTTTTTAATAGCATATATACACAAATAATCCCAAATCAAAGAGAAGGATAAACAAGCATATTTTTTTTCTTTGGATTTTGGGGAATTTGGAGCATGGGATATAATAACGGGGGAATGCCAATAATAGAATTGCTAAGGGGAGATTCACCAATGAATTTAAAATAGAGAAATAATTTCAAGATATATGGAGAAAGAAATAAATGTATCTCTCGGTTCACTCTATAGGACGTGCATGACGACTTCAGCAGGGTAATATAATCTACTCAGTTTAATCTCGAAAAGTAAACTAGTCCAGATTTATCAATGCTAGTAAACATTCAATCAACCTGAAGTGAAGCGTTCAAATCATGCAATAAGAAGTGATATGAGAAAAGAAAGCAGTACTCCAGATATAAGCATCAATGCGTGAATCTTGGTGTGTTTTCTACGATAGCATACATATGAATCATCAGACATCAGCTAATAATAGAATTTCATCCATTTTCATACAGCAAAAGAGGGTGGGTTACTATTTCTAAATGCAAAACAGAACATAGCATATCATATCAGAAATAAAAAGCTATGACACGACAAACATAGCATGCATATAGAGAAAAGCTAACACCACGTCGTCGTCATCACAGAAAAGTCATCTCTAGCAGGAGATGAAAGAAATAAAGACAAAAGAAAATAAAAACTATTTACAATGCAGCACACAAAGAAAATAAGAAAAACATGATGCATGGTTAAGAAAAATGAAATAGTGATGAACAATGGGTGTAAAAGCAGAAAAACGCGAAAAAACTAAAAATAAAAGGTGATAAAAGCAAAAAGTGTGAGGACTCACTCCCCCAAGCTAAAGTGCACAGTGTCCTCAATGTGCGAAGTGCGGCACACCGAGAGACGTGAAATGGGTGGGGGTGGGTATGCATGATAAAAAGAAATAAAAATAACAAAATGAAAATATGATGCGAATGTGATGCATGCAAGGATAAGAGTGATGCAGATATGTGTGTGTGACCAAAAATACTCTCCCTCACTCCCGAAAAAGGATATAGAATGATATGATCAAAATGGGGACAAAAATAGTGAGGGGAGGAGGGGGCAAAAATCATCAGGACCAAGCAGAGAATGGGCAGCATAACGGCAAAAAATATCAATGGCATCAAGGGTGTGCCTAAGCTGGTGGTGTTGTGCCATCTCCGTCCTGAGGCGGAGGTGGAGGTGGTGGTGGTGGTGGCTGGGTAACAGTCTGCTGGGTGGGTGGTGGTGGTCGTGGCAGTCGCTCGAGAATCTGGGTCAGGCAAAAGTGAATGTCGGGAAGTAGCTCGACGCGGTGCTGCATGGCGGTGACTGTGGTAGACAGAGCCCTAAGGTCGCCCATGAGTCCACTCACCGCCCCCTCAAGAGCACGAATGCTCTGAACTAAGGCGTCAGGGGGTGGTGGAGCGGAGGGATAGACAGGTCTAGGCTGAGCAGGTCGGGGCTGTCAGACACGGGTGGTGTAAACAATCGGGCCAGCAGGCATGTGTGGAAAGGGGGTTGTGCTCACTAGTGGATGCCCAGCCTCAGTGCGAGGCTGGGACGCAGGCTGGTGTGAGGTGGAAGCAGCAGCAGTGGTAGTGGAAGACAAAATCGGCGACGAGGCAGCAAAAGAGGTCAGTGACACAGACGTGGGAATAGACGTCACGACACTCTCGGATAGGACAGCTATGGTGGAGACAGAAGGGTCGACCGCTGGGGAGGAAGTGTGGGAACAAAAGGCGAAACCCCAACGGAGATCAAAGTGGATAAGGTCTCCACGACGGAAGCGAAGGTAGACTCGCCGCTCTCTAGTATGGTGGGTGGACGCTCGGGCAGCAAAGAGGTGAGGGGCTCAACCGACAGGGGCACAGCAGTGGTGGGGGTGGTGGTAGACGTGGTGGAAGTGGAGGACGACTCAGCAAGTGTACTCCCGACACCGGCAGAAGTGTGGACAGTGGTGTTGGGAGCGACAGGGTCTACATGTGCAGGGGGTGCCTGCTCAGCCTCATCGGCCTCAAGCACGTAGGTGACGGGGATCAGGAGATCCATCGCCGGAAGCCAGTCCTCGTGTGCCGGTCCTATGTGTGTCCGAGCGGGGCTCGGGAGGATTATGTAGTCAGCACCGAAGGGACCGTGCAACTATACCCAGTGCCGCTGGCCGTGGGGATGAAGCATCTTCATCCGGGCCATGACGTCTATCGAAAGTGAAGTGGGGCCCGAAGGTCGACGCAGGTCGGCTGGAAGGTCCTCGCTGGTCATCAGGGCTAGCAGGGTGATCAGGCCGCCGCAACATATCGGGGAGCGAGCGCCCACCGATACTATGATGCGGTCCAAAAACTAGCTAGTGACGTCAATCTCAATGGCGGGGACCATCGCAACACCATCCCTATCCAGAACTCTGGGGCGAGTCATCGCGTAGAGCATATAGAGCTCAGGCGTAGACATCGTCCCAGGCTCGCACCTCGCTAGAAAGGTGGTCTCCATAAGGCGCTGTGCTATGCGGAGGCAGGGGTGGACTATGGCTGAGGCCTTGGCCCTACTAGGGTCAAAGGCGTGTGGCAAACCCGTGATCCTGGCCCAAAAGGCGTGGGAATCGAAAGATGGTTGAGGGATGTGTGTGGGGGCGTAGGCTCGGTCAGGCGCGGGGACTGCGGGCCACTGAAAGAATGCTCTAAGCATATCGAGAGTGATCTGACACTCTCGATCCATGAGTCTAAAGGAGCATCCCTCAGCGGTCCGGGCGATCGAGCTAAGTACCTCGAGTGTCAGACGGACGTAGGTGTCCACCGACATAGACAAAAAATCTCACCAACCCACGTTGTCGTACAACGTGAGCATCCCCTCAAGTACCCCCAGGCGGTCTAGGTCTGCTAAATGAGCGAACCTGGAGGGTACTATCGGGCGCTGGGCGATACGCTCAAATCGGACGCGCTGTGCGTCGTCTCTGAACGTGATGCCCAGCGGCCCGACGGCTGGAGCCGGTGGTGGCTGTACGTGAATGGGGTCGGCTGGAAGTGGCTGCGGATGGATGGGGTCGGCTGGTAATGGCTGTGTGGGGTGAGGTGGTGAAGGTGGAGGGGAGTCCTCCCTAGCGTAGGAGGGGCCGGGCTCATCCTGCTGCTTCCGCTTGGCGGAAGCTCCCCGAGTGCGCGGCCGTATACGGGGCGGCATGTGTGCCCTGAGTGCTCACCCAACTAATGAAAAATGCGACGTGCTAAAAAAATGGAACGAATGTACCTGAACATGCCGCGGGAGCAAAACAGCAGGTAAATGCGAAGACGACGCCTCCACGAAGCCAATAGCGCATCCGAAAGCTCCCCTAAGCTCCCCCAAGGTAGCCTGCACATAAAACAATGATATCAGCGTATAAAATTCAAAATACATGGGGAAGATGGGGTATAACAGATAAGTAAAGAAGTCGATTTGAGTTAGGGGCTCGATGGGCGTACAGATCGTCAAAAATAGAGGAAAAAGGAGCAAAGGGGCGAAATTTGGGGTTTCCGACGGTCGGCCGGCGGCGAGGGAGCTCGCCGGAGGTGGCGGTCGGCGGTGGATGCTCGGCCGATGGTGGTCGGGCGAGCGGGGGCCGACGGTGTGGCGGTTCGGGCGAGTGGGTGTCGATCGCGGGCGAGGGAGAGCAACAGACACGGGGCTCGGGCGATTTGGGGAAAATGTCGCTTCGAATTTCGTGTCGAGCCCGTAGCGCCATATATAAGGGAAGTTACGACTCAGCCGAGTGACTAAGTCACTCGGTCGAGTGACGTAACGTAAAAAAATTAAATTTCTCCCGCCGCATACGACTCGGCCGAGTGGCTTTGCCACCCTCGGCCGAGTGGCACAAGTCCATTCGGCCGAGTGGCACAAGCTACTCGGCAATTTTCGCCCTAGGAGGGTATCAGTTTCACTCGGCCGAGTGAAGAAACATACTCGGCCGAGTGGCAATTTATACTGAAATCACAAAAAAGACAGAGAGTTGGGTACAGCAGACTTCCCTCGTTGGTGCACCACTCGGGCGGACGGCTTTCTATGCTCGGCCGAGTGCCCATGGTACTCGGCCGAGTGAGGCTCTGTTTCCTGCTTCGGGGCTCCGTTTTGGCTCTACTCTCTATTTTTCTTCCTCCAGGTGGTTTCTTCCTCCTCCTAAGCCTCGAGCGCATTCCTGGAGCGCTCTTCTTCGCCTCGGTCATCCTCCATATGATAGATATCCTTTCCTCCTCCTCCTGTCAAAGAAAATAGGACCCGTTGTCACAATTTTTTCGGGCAAACGACTTAAAAACACTAATAAAGTCTAAAACAAAAATAAAAACTTAAATAGAAATAATGCGATAACCATCGGGTTGCCTCCCGACAAGCGCTCGTTTAAGGTCTTGAGCTCGACCCCTTTAAATTTTCAATTTAGCGAGGGATGTTGGGTGCATATGAGATGCACCCGTCGAATTTGCCGGGAAGACCGCTCGGATTTGGATCATGGTGGTGTGTGGTCTTCCTCAGCGCCCCTTCGTCACAGGTAATGTTAGGGGGTGGATCCCCCAAGCTAGAGCTTGTTCCGGTCTTCGACTTTGCCGGTGACACCAATCGTCGTATCGGTGGAGCTTTCTTCGGAGTCCTCAACTTCGAGAGCTTGCAGAGCTCCCGTATTCTTGCGACATCAGCGTCGCCATCATCAATCGCCATGGAGATATCGGGGGGTGCTCCATCTTCTCTTCCTCGGCCAAATCTAGGCCTTCTTCGAATCTATCTTCGTTGGGTGTGCCAATGGAGTGGGGGATCGCCTCTTCGATGACCTCGTCGAGGAGGTCCATGTAATCTAGCTCCTCATGATACGGCATGTGCTTCATTGCCTTTGGTATATGGAGCTCCACTTCGATGTTGCCGACGTTCAAGGTAAGAGTCCCCTCCCGCACATCGATGATGACACCGACGGTGGCGAGGAATGGGCGTCCAAGTATGAGCGATGTATCGCCCTCCTCCTTGATGTCCATTATCACAAAATTGCATGGCAAACATATGCCTCCCGGAACTTGGAGTGGGATGTCCTCTGTGATCTCAACCGGCCTTGTAATCCGACCGTCTGCTAGTTGAATCTGCATGTCTGTAGGCTTTAAATCAGTGCCGGTATTTAACTTCCAGAACATGGAGAGAGGCATGAGGCTAACACTAGCCCCCAAATCTACCAATGCTTTTTGTAGGGGGACGCCGCCTAGAGTGCAAGGAATCTGGAAACTCCCTGGATCTTTAAATTTGGTGTGCTCCTTTTCCCTCTTTGTGAACCAAGTCCCTTCCTCCGCGAGCATGATCTTCTCCTTCCTCTTCCTTCCCGTAATCAAGTCCTTTAAGAACTTGGCGTAGGATGGGATTTCCCCTATAGCGTCGAGGAAGGGGATATTGAGGCTCACCCCTCTCAAATACTCGAGAAACTTGGCTAGCCATTTCTCCATCTTGGCTTTAGCTAGCCGTTGAGGGAAGGGCACCGGTGGCATAAATCGGCGCTCATCAATAAGCTCCTCCATTCTAGATTTCACTTCTCCTTGCGGCTCCTTCTCTTTTTAAACTTCAATTGTCGGCTCGCTCTCTTGTAGAATCTCCACCACAGGTTCCTTAATTTGAGTCATGGGGGGTGGTATCCTTCCCTCCTCTTGTAGTAACCGCAACCACGGCGTTGATATGGCCGGTGTTGCCTCGTGGGTTTTGCTCGGGTTGAGCCAGTAACTGTTGATTGTTTCTATTGAGCAACGCAAGTTGCTCCCCAATTTGAGCGACGACTGTGGTAAGAGAATCTTGTCCTGCCTTCAACGAAGCATTGATTTTCCTCTGCTCCACCATAAACTCCTCCACCTTAGCTTCAAATTCCGAGCGTTGTTGAGCTTGTGGAGGGTTGGGATTTCTCCAACCTTGATTGTACCCGGGTGGCCTATAAGGTCCCACTTGTTGCCTCGGTGGGAAGTTTTGTTGCGGTGGCCCCCTTGGTGGATAATTCGGTTGTGGTGGTGGAGCTCGAGCTTGAGGAGGTTGTTGTTGCGGGGGGTTCAATGCACCATCATTATTGGCATATGAGAAACCCGGATGATTTCTAGCGGCCGGATTGGCCCAATATCCAGAATTCCCCGCGACATATTGAATTTTCTCCAACGCTCGTTCTCCATGCTCTCCTCATACATACATGGCTTGGGATTGGTCTTGCCAATCGCTCATATGATTTGTCGGCGTGGATGTAGAAGGGGCTCCTTGAGGCTCTGTAATGTACTTCTACAATCTCTCCACCACTTTGTGGAGAGAATCAAATTTGTTGGCTAGCTCCGTGACGGCCTTGGCCTCATAAATGCTAGACAGCTGCAAGGAGGACGAAGAGTGTCCTCGCTCGTCGCCCCACTGTTGGTTGTTCGAGGCCATCTCCTCAAGCAAGGCCGTAGCTTCATCGGGAGTCTTCGACAAAATGGCTCCATTTGCGGTGGCATCGATAATCTGCTTCGTGCCCGGTTGGAGTCCATTGTAGAAACTGTGGACAAGCTCCCAATCCTCAATGCTATGATGGGGACATTGATGTTGCAAGTCCTTGAAGCGCTCACATGCCTCATAGAGAGTCTCTTGTGGTCCTTGCTTGAAGGACATGAGAGCACTTCTTATCTTCACCGTCTTGGAGGGCGGGTAAAATTTGTCAACGAAGGCACTCGCCAATTCATCCCAAGTGGTGAAGATTCCTTCAGCTTGCGTCCTCAACCAATATAAGGCCTTGTCCTTGAGTGTGAAAGGGAAGAGGCGCAGTCTGATAGCATCTACGGAGACGCCCGGCATTTGGAAGGTGGCACATTTTGATAGGAAGAGCTGGATGTGGTAATGAGGGTTTTCTTGGGAGTTCCCATGAAAATGATCTTGTTACATAAGTACCACCAATCCGGTCTTCAACTCGAAATTTTTGTCGGTCGCCAACTCCGGCATGGCTATGGACGAGGTCGTGGAAGAAGACTTAGGCCGAAGCCTATCTCTTATGGAAATAATCCTCGCCATTCGCTCTGCCAATTCTTCGGGTGTCTCGGGATGGGTCATAAAATTTCCTTTCGTAACGGGTCTCCTCTCCGCTCGGATCCTCCTCAATGTACGCTCGATCTCCAGATCGTATAGTATCTCTTCGAGGTTCGCCGAGGATCTCGTGTACATGCAAGGGAAAACAGAGTTTCAAAGAAATAGTTAGCACAATGGAAGGGTGAAATAAAATAAAAAATGATAGAACAAAAAGAAAGAAATAGCTAGGTTATAAGAATCAAACACTATCGCCTCCCCGGCAACGGCGCCAAAACCTTGATCGGAGCCCGGATACACGTCCCGGGCACGCGATTCGCTAGTCTTACCGCAAGCGCACGGTGTAGTGGCGAGCGGGTATCGAACACAGGGAGGCCTAATGACAGTGTCTTCTTCAGTCAACCAGGCTATAAGAATGGTAGAGAAATGTTCGCAGTAATGCGGTCACAGTCGTTCAATTATACGAAATAAAATATCAAATTAATAAAGACGCCTAGGGATAGGGAATCCCCGCTACTTGCCATATCTCATCATTTTGATTCGTAGGTTTCACAATTGCTAGACTTGAAATTCGGGTGAACTAGTTACAACTAAATGTAGAACCAAGCTCACGCTCTCGCGCTATTGCTGGTCTATAGCAAACCTAGGGTAGGGTCCAATCTCTTGCAAATCCTAACCTAGGCAAACTAGCGTGAAGAACAACATCATCGTTCAATCGTATCTCGAGCCCACTCTCGTGCAAACTCGAGCTACGACCTAGGTTGGGATAGTTCCTACCCGTCCAATCTCTTGCAAACTGGTATTGGTATAGAATTACAATCGAAAACCCTAGTTTCGGTCCAATCTCTTGCAAACCGATTCCGAAGAAATTCAATTGCAACCCAATTCGAATTTCTAGGGCTTCCTATCGGTTTGGGATCCAATCTCTTGCAAATCCCAATCGGTATGAATCCCTAGCTATTCGTATTAAATCAATCCCAAACTAACCCTAATCAATCCTAGCAAGAATTTTACCTATTCATCACAAATTTGAAATTGGGCTCGTATGGTTCATCCCTACGCCCTAAGACGATAAAACTACTCACAATTAATAATGAAATTCAATAAAAATTCACAAATAAAATCAATAGAATTCATAGCAATATTCAATATATCAATAAAAATGGAGTTTTTGATAGGGAGAGAGACAAACCAATGAAGAACAAAGTACCATCCCACAAATTAACACTTTTCTCTCCTCCCTAAAAGCTCAATCTAATTCCTAAAAAGTAATCTAAAAAAGGCTGCAAAAAGTTCTGGAAAAGCTCTCTAAACTAGGTTAAAAACTGGGGTTAAATACCCCCCAAAATCGCCCAAAAAATCCTGACGAAAATGCCCCTGCGCAGCCTCAAAATCGCAGTTTACGCCACAGGCAGCGCGGCTCACTCGGCCGAGTGGCAAATGTCACTCGACCGAGTGAGAGACCCTGACGGATTCCAGAGAGTTGGGGGTCTTGGGGGGTCGTCTCCTTGGGAGTCACTCGGCCGAGTGACTTTTCTTCACTCGGCCGATGGGCGTTCTTCACTCGGGCGGACGGCGTTCGTCACTCGGCCGAGTCGGTCTTTGGGGCTGACTAACGGATTCCAGAGAGTTGGACATTTTTGGTTGCCGTCGTCTTGGCTCCACTCAGGTGAGGGATGACTCGGTGCTCGGCCGAGTGGTCTGGCGATGCTCGGACGAGTGCACGCTGATATTAGCTCTATTGCGTGTCCGATCTGTTCGGTCGAGCGGGCTGTCTATGCTCGACCGAGTGACTCCTTCACTCGGTCGAGTGGCATGCTGAAAATGCCCATTCTTCGTATTTTTGCCTCCTCGTCGCTCCTACGACGTTCTTTCTTCTTCCACTCCTCTCCAATCGCAGAATACCCCTCAAGAGAGTCGTCAGTGACACTCCGGAGTGGGTGCATCTCAGAATCACTCCAAATCGCTCCAAATCTCCTGAAATACGACAAAAACAACAAATCGTGAAAAGCATCGCAATATTGTCGAATAAACGTGAAAAAAACGATTTGAGCGATCTAAATGGCATGCAAACATGCAGAAAAAAGGTGTAAAATACGGAGTGATCAGTCCCCGATGCAATTAGTAGGTCACAGTTCAAGCACTGACCGACTAGATGATGATCTAGTCTGTCACGCCCCGCTTCCCTAAAATGGAGGCGAGACGTGAGAAGGTCCGCACGAGAGTGGAGCTGTGAAGCCCCAAACCCGATAAGCGTCAATTTAGTATAAGCAGGTCCCTGTAATCGCAAAAGGAACAACAACAACAATAATAATAATGAGACGGATATAAAATACCAATCCCAAAGTTTGTCCACAAAATATTCAACATCACAGAAAAGCCACCAGGCTAACAGAAAAGAGTCTAAGGCCCAGAACAAGGCCAACGAAACAACACAAACATAACAGAGTATCGAACTAGGTGCCACGCACCGACAACTAAGCAGTCCAACAAAAGTAGCTAAACGACGACACTAAGACTGATCCCCAGTGTCAACGTAGTCCTTGACCAACGCAGGTTCTGACTCAGCGTCAGCGAACACCACGTCCTCAGCAAGTAACTCAGGCTCGGGCTCTAACATGTGTCACCCAAAAGAGAAAAGGGGCACATGTCAGCAAGTCGAAAGACTTGTGCAAGGAAACGGAAATAATGGTAAACTAGCAACCTAGCAATTAAAACATGGTGCATGGCAAGTAAAGTACGGTGGTAACAA
This sequence comes from Scilla litardierei, assembly GCA_030789695.1. Lineage (NCBI taxonomy): Eukaryota > Viridiplantae > Streptophyta > Magnoliopsida > Asparagales > Asparagaceae > Scilla > Scilla litardierei. Next base: position 243,681,259 of record CM061142.1, on the reverse strand, counting down.
GTAAAGTAAAGGAGAGTACAAGTGGCAAGTGGTTGTAGTGACATGTAACGTCAAGTAACAAGTACAAGTACAAGGGATCACTCAACGAGTGCCCTATGCCCTCAGGCTGTGTTCAAGTGTCAAGTACAAGGGATCACTCAACGAGTGCCCTTTGCCCGCAGGCTGTGTTCAGCTCGTCTTCTGGAACACGAGCCAGAAAGTGTATTAGGCAAAGATGGCATAGGATTATGCCCACGCAAGGTGGGGGCCTAGCCAGAACGATAGTACAAGTATGTAGCAAAGCTACGCAATCACGATGAGTATTCAAGCATGCAATGACATGAGCAGTTAATACGCGTACCGATAATTGTATTTAAACGTGACAGGCAAAATGCAATGACATGAACAGATATTCGCGTACCGTTCATTTAAATTAAACATGACAGGCAAAATGCAATAGCAGTTAAGGATGCATGGATGACATGAACATTTAATACACGTACCGTTAAGGGAAAATAAACGTGACATTCAAGCATGATGAGGGTGACGGACCAAGCTTCGTTGTCAAGCTAGGTTAATGGCGTCTAAACGGCTATCCTTTCACCGTATAGTCTCTTTTACGCTAAAGCAAGGTAAATGGCCTAAGACATGGCCCAAATCAAGAGATGCAAGTTTCACTTGCCTAGCACCGGGGATGACGACCACTTCGTCACACGGATGCCAAACTATGGGGAAAATCACTGTTTTGGGGAACAATCAACAAACAGCATGAATTTTATTAGGGTTTCATAAAAAATATAAATAGGTTATGAAAACAACGGTAGATCGATTTCTTACCGAGAGGAGGCGTAAGAAACACTCCGGGGAACCCTAGGATCAGATCTGGAAAAGATTGGAGAAGTTTGGGGAAACTAGGGTTTTGGGGGATTTGGGGATTTTGATGGATTTGATGAGATTTTGGGGAAGATGAGAGGTAGATAGAGTGGATGGATGGTTTGGATGATGATTCTAGGGCTTGGAATGAAGGATTGAAGCTTGGAGGAAGATGGGGGCTCAAGGGGGAAGATTTTAGGGTTTTGGGTCGTGTTGGGGAAGAAGAAAACGATTGGGTTGGGTTTAAATAGGACGGGCTGGCGGCTGCCCAGAAATTAGGGTTTTAACACTGGTTAGTCGGTCAAAGAGCAACCACTGACCGACTAGTTTGGCAACTAGTCGGTCGGTCGACCAACGCAGACCGACTAAGTGTAAACAGTAACTTCTGAACGAAAATAGGATTCTAGAGTTAGTCAGTCCATGAACAAATACTGACCGACTAGTTTGGCATCTAGTCGGTCGATGAACGCTCTTTGACCGACTAAGAGTAAACAGTAACTCAACTAAAATTAAGATGATGTGTTAGTCGGTTAAAGAAGCATTGCCGACCGACTAGTTTGCAACCTAGTCGGTCAACCAACGTTCTTAGACCGACTAACGATAAACAGTAACTCCTGAATAATTTTAGAAAGCCAACTAGTCGGTCCAAGAAGGATTGCCGACCGACTGGATCGTCATCTAGTCGGTCGGTGCCCCTTCTTACTCCGGCTAATGAGCACAGAAAGTTCCGATACGGAGCGCGGGGCCCCGGGATCGATTCCTAAGACTCCTAGGCTTGATCTAATAGTTAGATATGACCGTTATGAAGTCCGTCACGAGTGACATACTTCGAAATTGACAATCCTAAGGAAGAAACGAGAAAATACGACGAATCGATCGAAAATGAAATCTACGGAGACGAAAACCACACAAGAGGAGAAAATCCACCAAAACATATATTATATTATATTAAATCCAGATACATGAAAAGCAGTCGTTACATCCTCCCCAACTTAAGAAAAATTCCGTCCTCGGAATTTCCAAATACTCACAAGTCCGGAAACAAAAGTGGGAAACGCTCTCGCATCTCATCCTCATTCTCCCAAGTAGACTCTCCAGGTGAACCGTTTCGCCACATCACCCTCACAAGATTGACAATCTTGTTCCGAAGCGATTTCTGATGCCTGTCCAGAATCTGCACTGGATGCTGGTCATACGTCATATCGGGGCGAACGGTAATCTCCGAAAAATCCACCGCATGAGACGGATCGCTAATGTATCGACGAAGCTGCGACTCATGGAAAACATTGTGAACTCCTTCCAAAGACGGCGGCAAGGCCAAGCGATAAGCTACCTCGCCAACCCTCTCCAAAACGTCAAACGGTCCAATGTATCGCGGGCTCAACTTTCCACGCTTCCCGAAACGAATCACACCACGATTCGGGGAAATCTTCAAGAACACATGGTCGCCTGGCTGAAACTCCAAAGGACGACGTTTAGCATCCGCCCAATGCTTGAAACGGTCCTGAGCAATTCTCAACCTCTCCCGAATATTCCTGATGATATCCACGGCCTCCACGATCATCTCAGGTCCCAACAACTCCCGATCACCAACGTCATCCCAACTCAATGGCGATCGACATTTCCTCCCATAAAGAGCGGCGAAAGGCGCCATGCCAATACTCGCCTGGAAGCTGTTGTTGTAAGAGAACTCCACCAAATGTAGATGGTCCTCCCACAAACCCTTGAAATCCAACATGCACGCCCTCAGCATGTCTTCCAAAATCTGAATCGTCCTCTCGGACTGGCCATCCGTCTGCGGATGGTACGCCGTGCTGAAACTCAGACGCGTACCCAAGCTCTTCTGCAAACTCTGCCAAAACTGAGATGTGAACCTCGTGTCTCTGTCAGACACGATACTCACGGGGACTCCATGAAGTCGCACAACTTCCTGCACGATTCACGTTACATCACTATCCAAATTAGGAAAAGGAAATAAAACGGAGAGTAAAAGAACTTTACCTCCATATATCTCCTCGCTAGCGCCTCAGTGGACTGTCCCACTCAGAACGGAATAAAGTGCGCAGATTTGGTCAATCGATCTACGATCACCCAAATCACGTCATTCTGCTTCGGACTCCGAGGTAGTCCAGTCACGAAATCCATAGTGATGTGTTGCCATTTCCACTCCGGAATCGGAAGCGGTTGTAGCAACCCGGCCGTACGCTGATGCTCCGCCTTCACTTGCTGGCAAACCAAGCACTTGGCTACACTCTGAGCCACACTCCTCTTCATACCATGCCACCAATAATTCAGACGAAGATCCTGGTACATCTTGGTGCCACCAGGATGCACAGAATACGGCGAACTGTGTGCCTCCACCATCAATTCCTCTCTGATATCCCCAGCTGGCACACACAACCTGGCTCCAAACCTCAGCGAGCCATCCTCATGAATCAAAAAGTCAGTCCGCAGACCAGCTTCCACCTGCTCCCGAATCCTCATCAACTTCGGATCCTCAGCCTGGCCAGCCTTAATCCGATCCACGATCGTCGACTGTATCTGCATGTACATCAACGAAGAAGCCTCCCCAGGAAGAACAATCTCCACACCCGACTCACAAAAATCCTGCTGCAATCTCCACTGCGAAGTCAAAATCATCACCGCTGGAAGCCTACTCAAAGCGTCCGGAACCACATTCACCTTGCCAGGGTGAAACTGCAAATCAATATCATAATCCGCCATAAGCTCCAACCATCGACACTGTCGCATGTTGAGCTCTTTCTGAGTGAAAATATACTTCAAGCTTTTGTGATCGGTGAAAATCTTCACTTTCTCACTCAGCAGGAAGTGCCTCCAAATCTTAAGAGCAAACACAACGGCAGCCAACTCCAAATCATGCGTCGGATAATTCTTCTCATGAACCTTAAGCTGACGAGACGCATACGCCACAACATGCCCGTGCTGATGCAACACACAACCGAGACCCTTGCCAGAAGCATCGCAAAAGATCTCAAACCCACCGCTGCGATCAGGCACAATAAGAATAGGGGCAGTCGTCAACCTCTCCTTCAGAATACCAAAAGCACCCTCACAATCACCCGACCAAACAAAAGCAACATCCTTCCGCGTCAACCTGGTCATCGCTCAGCAATACGAGAAAAGTCCTTAATGAATCGCCGATAATAACCAGCAAGTCCAAGGAAACTCCGAATCTCAGACGCAGACGACGGAACAGGCCACTCCTTGATGGCCCGAATCTTCTCGGGATCCACTGAAATACCATCTCCAGTCACCACATGCCCGAGAAAAGCAACTCTATCCAGCCAAAACTCGCACTTCGAAAACTTAGCATACAAACGATGCTTCCTCAAAATCTCCAACACCGTCCTTAAGTGCGAGGCATGCTCTTCCTCCGACTTCGAATAGATCAGAATGTCGTCAATAAAGATAACGACAAACTTATCCAAAAAGTCGTAGAAAATCAGGTTCATCAGATTCATGAAAACTGCGGGCGCGTTAGTTACACCGAAAGGCATAACCACGAACTCATAGTGTCCATACTTCGTCCTGAACGCTGTCTTCGGAACATCATCCCGCTTCACCTTCAACTGATGGTAACCACTCCTCAAATCCAATTTTGAAAACACCCTCGAACCTCCAAGCTGATCAAAAATATCATCGATGCGAGGAAACGGGTATTTATTCTTAATGGTCACCGCATTCAACTCCCGATAGTCCACGCACATGCGATGCGAACCATCCTTCTTCTTCACTAGCAACACCGGTGCTCCCCACGGAGACACGCTAGGATTAATATAACCCTTCTGCAAAAGCTCATCCAACTGCTTCTGCAACTCTTCCAACTCTGCAGGTGCCATACGATACGGCGCCTTCGAAATCGGCTGCGCACCTGGAACAAGATCGATAGAAAATTCCAAAGCCCGATCAGGCGGCAAACTAGACATCTCCTCGGGGAAGACGTCGCCAAAATCTCGCACCACAGCTGGCCACTCCAGCTCCATCTGCATAGCCACAGCCTCCACCGGCTTGGCCCGAAATCTGACAGGACTAAGCGAACTGCTACCACGACTGAACTCAAATACTGGATGTCCAGGAATCTCGAACACCACCTTCTTCCTCCGACAGTCGATCGTAGCATAGAAGCTCGCAAGCCAGTCCATCCCAAGAACTGCATCATAGTTGATGATGTCGTGGACAATGAAATCAGCGAAAAGCTCATGTCCACAGACCACCAACGAGCAAGAATTGCACCCACGATGCACCGAGACTACACTGTTCCCTGTGACGATATTCCAACTCTTAGGAAGAGAGGACGTCGACAAGGAATGCTTCTCCACGAAGCTCCGGGCCAAAATGCACATCGATGCACCAGAGTCAAAGAGGACTCGGGCAGGGAACGTGCAAACCAAAACCACACCTAACAAGCAATCTAATCAATCAAATCTTACTCTAGCAACATTCATACACAAGCAACCAACATAATCAAAATCAAACTAACTAAGGAAGATAAATAGCTAGAATGAGCGTTACCTGCAATAACCTCATCCACTGCCATGCTCTCCTCCTCAGTCATCAGAAAGGCCTGCCCTCTCGACGGAACAGCCTGCCGAAAGGCCTGTCTCTGTGGAACAAGAGGCGCTCCACGTCCAACGGGCATAGGAGCTCGCTGCTGCAACGGCTGTGCTGCAATAGGAGCCCGCCAAGGCTGTCTCGACTTCGGACACTCCCGGATGGTGTGGGTAGGATCTCCGCAGACAATGCACTGCCCTAGAAACCTCCTACACTGATCCCTGAGGTGTCCAGTCTTGCCACAGAAATGGCAAGTCTTCAGGATAGGCCCCCCTGGCCTCTTGAACTGCACCGGATGATTAGGCTTGAAACCAGGCCTAACCACCGCCCTGGCCTGCTCCATAGGCATCTTCCCAGCTCCAAAAACATGTCCCTTCCTCTGATTCAAATTTAACTCTTGCCGCCTCGCAGCAATCAGAACCTTCTGATATGTCTCCAAGTCAGAAGAGGTCACAAAGCTCTGAAGCTCCAAGGCAAGTCCCTGGAGAAATCGCTGAGCTTTCTCATCGGCATCCTGCACCATCTTAGGTGCAAACCGACTGAGCCTCGTGAACTCCTGGTGGTACTGATCCACCGACAAGCTCCCCTGCTTCAGATCTATAAAGCGCTGCAGCATCACCTGTCGAGCAGCCTTCGGGAAGAACTCTCCATCGAATCTGGACTTGAAGGTAGCCCAGACGATCGGCTCCACCAGCATCTTCTCTTCAGCATCCCACCAATTCCTGGCATTGTCCTTCAGCTGCCTCTTAGCCAAATCAACCCATCCAGCCGGGTTAATCTTCGACATCGTCAGGTTATCCTCAATGTTCCTTATCCACTCGTCGGTAGCCAGAGGACCCTCAGATCCATCAAAATATGCGGGACCCAGCTCCCGAAACTGCTTCGCTCCCGGCTCAGAGCGAGGGGCATCCGGAAGAGCCCGGGCAGCTCGAGCAAGTGGAGCATTCTGGACTTGCAGAAGCACGCCCTGCTGCACTTGCATCATCTGCATCATCATCCGCATCATCTCACCGCTGGTGGGTTCCCGCTCAGGCTCCTCATCATGAGGGATCGCACCACTACCCCCACCACGGGTGAAACGTCTTCCTGCCATCTAGTGACACAGAGAACGAAGCAGATTAGACTCATAGCTTATGACTCGGATATTGAATTTATTTGTTGGACAATCTTATATTATTATTGTTATCCCTGATAATTGCAGTTACAGAGAGACTTGCATGGGCCACCACTAAAACCTGTCACGCCCCGCTTCCCTAAAATGGAGGCGAGACGTGAGAAGGTCCGCACGAGAGTGGAGCTGTGAAGCCCCAAACCCGATAAGCGTCAATTTAGTATAAGCAGGTCCCTGTAATCGCAAAAGGAACAACAACAATAATAATAATAATGAGACGGATATAAAATACCAATCCCAAAGTTTGTCCACAAAATATTCAACATCACAGAAAAGCCACCAGGCTAACAGAAAAGAGTCTAAGGCCCAGAACAAGGCCAACGAAACAACACAAACATAACAGAGTATCGAACTAGGTGCCACGCACCGACAACTAAGCAGTCCAACAAAAGTAGCTAAACGACGACACTAAGACTGATCCCCAGTGTCAACGTAGTCCTCGACCAACGCGGGTTCTGACTCAGCGTTAGCGAACACCACGTCCTCAGCAAGTAACTCAGGCTCGGGCTCTAACATGTGTCACCCAAAAGAGAAAAGGGGCACATGTCAGCAAGTCGAAAGACTTGTGCAAGGAAACGGAAATAATGGTAAACTAGCAACCTAGCAATTAAAACATGGTGCATGGCAAGTAAAGTACGGTGGTAACAAGTAAAGTAAAGGAGAGTACAAGTGGCAAGTGGTTGTAGTGACATGTAACGTCAAGTAACAAGTACAAGTACAAGGGATCACTCAACGAGTGCCCTATGCCCTCAGGCTGTGTTCAAGTGTCAAGTACAAGGGATCACTCAACGAGTGCCCTTTGCCCGCAGGCTGTGTTCAGCTCGTCTTCTGGAACACGAGCCAGAAAGTGTATTAGGCAAAGATGGCATAGGATTATGCCCACGCAAGGTGGGGGCCTAGCCGGAACGATAGTACAAGTATGTAGCAAAGCTACGCAATCACGATGAGTATTCAAGCATGCAATGACATGAGCAGTTAATACGCGTACCGATAATTGTATTTAAACGTGACAGGCAAAATGCAATGACATGAACAGATATTCGCGTACCGTTCATTTAAATTAAACATGACAGGCAAAATGCAATAGCAGTTAAGGATGCATGGATGACATGAACATTTAATACGTGTACCGTTAAGGGAAAATAAACGTGACATTCAAGCATGATGAGGGTGACGGACCAAGCTTCGTTGTCAAGCTAGGTCAATGGCGTCTAAACGGCTATCCTTTCACCGTATAGTCTCTTTTACGCTAAAGCAAGGTAAATGGCCTAAGACATGGCCCAAATCAAGAGATGCAAGTTTCACTTGCCTAGCACCGGGGATGACGACCACTTCGTCACACGGATGCCAGACTATGGGGAAAATCACTGTTTTGGGGAACAATCAATAAACAACATGAATTTTATTAGGGTTTCATAAAAAATATAAATAGGTTATGAAAACAACGGTAGATCGATTTCTTACCGAGAGGAGGCGGAAGAAACACTCCGGGGAACCCTAGGATCAGATCTGGAAAAGATTGGAGAAGTTTGGGGAAACTAGGGTTTTGGGGGATTTGGGGATTTTGATGGATTTGATGAGATTTTGGGGAAGATGAGAGGTAGATAGAGTGGATGGATGGTTTGGATGATGATTCTAGGGCTTGGAATGAAGGATTGAAGCTTGGAGGAAGATGGGGGCTCAAGGGGGAAGATTTTAGGGTTTTGGGTCGTGTTGGGGAAGAAGAAAACGATTGGGTTGGGTTTAAATAGGATGGGCTGGCGGCTGCCCAGAAATTAGGGTTTTAACACTGGTTAGTCGGTCAAAGAGCAACCACTGACCGACTAGTTTGGCAACTAGTCGGTCGGTCGACCAACGCAGACCGACTAAGTGCAAACAGTAACTTCTGAACGAAAATAGGATTCTAGAGTTAGTCGGTCCATGAACAAATACTGACCGACTAGTTTGGCATCTAGTCGGTCGATGAACGCTCTTAGACCGACTAAGAGTAAACAGTAACTCAACTAAAATTAAGATGATGTGTCAGTCGGTTAAAGAAGCATTGCCGACCGACTAGTTTGCAACCTAGTCGGTCAACCAACGTTCTTAGACCGACTAACGATAAACAGTAACTCCTGAATAATTTTAGAAAGCCAACTAGTCGGTCCAAGAAGGATTGCCGACCGACTGGATCGTCATCTAGTCGGTCGGTGCCCCTTCTTATTCTGGCTAATGAGCACAGAAAGTTCCGATACGGAGCGCGGGGCCCCGGGATCGATTCCTAAGACTCCTAGGCTTGATCTAATAGTTAGATATGACCGTTATGAAGTCCGTCACGAGTGACATACTTCGAAATCGACAATCCTAAGGAAGAAACGAGAAAATACGACGAATCGATCGAAAATGAAATCTACGGAGACGAAAACCACACAAGAGGAGAAAATCCACCAAAACATATATTATATTATATTAAATCCAGATACATGAAAAGCAGTCGTTACCTCGACCGAGTGACTCCTTCACTCGGTCGAGTGGCATGCTGAAAATGCCCGTTCTTCGTATTTTTTCCTCCTCGTCGCTCCTACGACGTTCTTTCTTCTTCCACTCCTCTCCAATCGCAGAATACCCCTCAAGAGAGTCGTCAATGACACTCCGGAGTGGGTGCATCTCAGAATCACTCCAAATCGCTCCAAATCTCCTGAAATACGACAAAAACAACAAATCGTGAAAAGCATCGCAATATTGTCGAATAACGTGAAAAACACGATTTGAGCGATCTAAATGCCCCTGCGCAGCCTCAAAATCGCAGTTTACGCCACAGGCAGCGCGGCTCACTCGGCCGAGTGGCAAATGTCACTCGACCGAGTGAGAGACCCTGACGGATTCCAGAGAGTTGGGGGTCGTGGGGGGTCGTCTCCTCGGGAGTCACTCGGCCGAGTGACTTTTCTTCACTCGGCCGATGGGCGTTCTTCACTCGGGCGGACGGCGTTCGTCACTCGGCCGAGTCGGTCTTTGGGGCTGACTAACGGATTCCAGAGAGTTGGACATTTTTGGTTGCCGTCGTCTTGGCTCCACTCAGGCGAGGGATGACTCGGTGCTCGGCCGAGTGGTCTGGCGATGCTCGGCTGAGTGCACGCTGATATTAGCTCTATTGCGTGTCCGATCTGTTCGGTCGAGCGGGCTGTCTATGCTCGACCGAGTGACTCCTTCACTCGGTCGAGTGGCATGCTGAAAATGCCCATTCTTCGTATTTTTGCCTCCTCGTCGCTCCTACGACGTTCTTTCTTCTTCCACTCCTCTCCAATCGTAGAATACCCCTCAAGAGAGTCGTCAGTGACACTCCGGAGTGGGTGCATCTCAGAATCACTCCAAATCGCTCCAAATCTCCTGAAATACGACAAAAACAACAAATCGTGAAAAGCATCGCAATATTGTCGAATAAACGTGAAAAACACGATTTGAGCGATCTAAATGGCATGCAAACATGCAGAAAAAAGGTGTAAAATACGGAGTGATCAGTCCCCGATGCAATTAGTAGGTCACAGTTCAAGCACTGACCGACTAGATGATGATCTGGTCGGTCGGTCAATGGGCTTGAACCGACTAATTGCAAACAGTAACTGAAGCCAAATTTAGGGCTTGAGTTAGTCGGTCTGCGTTCATTCACTGACCGACTAGATGATGATCTAGTCGGTCGGTCAATGAACATGAACCGACTAACAGAGTTCAAAAATTTTAGAATTTGAAATTTTGAGTTCTCTCCTAATCGCAATTGGATGAAACATCGTAAAACACTCATTAATCATTATACTACCCCATTAAACATCGAAAATCTGAAATTTGACGTTTATGAACAAATCGAGCGAAAATTCCAAAAATTCAACGAAAATTCCAGAAAATTCCAATAAATCTAGCATGTGCAAATATAATGAAATTGAAAAGCATGCAAGTTTATTGAACATATGAATCCTAAATCTCGGATTCACCCATAATCCCCAATTCTCGACGTAGCCGCACAAAGGAGTCTTCCTTTAGGGGTTTCGTGAAAATATCGACGATTTGCTTCTGGGTTTCAACGTACACTAATATGATGTCCTTTTTAGCAACATGATCATCTAAGAAATGGTGTCGGACATCTATGTGTTTAGAACGGGAATGGTGTACCGGATTCTTAGAGAGACAAATAGCACTTTGGTTGTCCACCATGATAGGGCAAGTATCACAGTTTATACCAAAGTCTTTAAGTGTGTGTCTCATCCAAAGAACTTGAGCACACGCGGCACCAGCGACAATATATTCCGCCTCGGTGGTTGAAAGTGATACGGAATTCTGCTTCTTGGAAAACCAAGAGACAAGAAAATTTCCTATAAAATGGCAAGTGCCACTAGTACTTTTCTTGTCGGATTTGCATCCCGCATAATCTGCGTCACTATATGAGATTAACTCATACGTGCTAGATTTTGGATAACGTAATCCAAAATCAAGTGTGTAACTTAAATAACGGAAAATACGTTTTACCGCTACTAAGTGAGATTCCTTAGGTTAAGACTGATAACGAGCACATACACATACGGCAAACATAATATCGGGCCTACTTGCGGTAAGATATAGTAAACTACATATCATACCTCGATATAGACGAATGTCTACATCTTTTCCGCCCGTATCTTTATCAAGATGCGTAGTCGTGCTCATTGGAGTCTTCTTCCCGGAGGCATTCTCCATTCCAAATAGCTTTAGCAACTCCACCGTGTACTTCGTTTGGTGGATGAAGATTGCGTCGTTCATTTGGCGAATTTGGAGACCTAAGAAATACTTGAGCTCACCCATGTGGCTCATCTCAAATTGATCCTTCATCACATTAGAAAACTCTTCGCAAAGAGCAAAGTTAGTATCACCGAAAATGATATCATCAACATAAATTTGAACTAAAATTATATCATTATTCGAATACTTAACAAATAATATGGAATCAACTTCTCCCATTTTAAAACCTAAATCCAAAAGAAAATTCTTTAAACGGTCATACCAAGCTTGAGGAGCTTGTCTCAAACCGTAAAGTGCTTTCTTAAGTTTGAAAACATGATTTGGAAATTTTTCATTTATAAAACCCGGAGGTTGAGAAACATAAACTTCCTCAACAACATCTCCGTTTTAAAACGCCCTTTTAACATCCATTTGAAAGAGTTTAAAATCTTTATGGCATGCAAAAGATAACAATAATCTAATAGATTCTAATCTAGCTACCGGAGCAAAGGATTCTTCGAAATGGATACCTTCCTCTTGTCGGTAGCCTTGAGCTACTAACCGAGCTTTGTTCCGGACGACGATTTGATTTTCGTCGGTCTTGTTCTTGAAGATCCACTTTGTCCATATGACGGTGTGGTTCTTCGATGGCAATGGAACAAGCTCCCAAACCTCATTCCTCTCGAATTGAATGAGTTCCTCCTCTATGGCTAGGATCCAAGCACCATCTTCGCACGATTCATTAATATTCTTTGGCTCTATCGAGGAGGCAAAGGCACAATGAGCGAAGTAGTTAACTTGAGATCTCGTCTTGACATTATCAAGGATATTGCCAATGACTTGCTCAAGAGGATGGTCACGAACGGTATGAAGCCGTTTGGGAATTCCCTGATCACTAGGAACATTCTCAAAAACTTCATTAGCAGGGTTAGTATCAATAGAATCAATAGAGTTAGAATTACCAATTGAATCACATAAAACATCCATGGAGTCATCATCATTTGTAATTCTAGTAGGGACAAAACCTTTATTAAATGAAACATGAAGCGATTCCTCGATCGTTGAGGTTCGTTTGTTGTATATCCGGTAGGCTTTGCTACGTGAGGAATATCCAACAAATATCCCCTCATCGGATCTTGGATCAAATTTGTCCAAACTACCATACGTGTTTTTAATAAAACATTTTGAACCGAAGACTCGAAAATGTTTAACTTGAGGCAACCTACCAAACAACAATTCATAACAAGTTTGTTTAGTGCCGGGCCTCAAAAGTATCCTATTAAACACATAGCATGCGGTATGTACCGCTTCCGCCCAAAATTGATGGCCAAGTTGGCTATCATCAAGCATAGTGCGAGCACACTCCACTAGCGTCCTATTCTTTCTCTCAACAACACCATTTTGAGGAGGTGCGCGAGGGAATGAAAAGGTGTGAGTAATACCAACTTCATCACAAAAGTTCTCAAAAGACGCATTCTCAAATTCCCCTCCATGATCACTGCGAATAGTGACAATGGTGGTTCCAATGAGATTTTGTACTTTCTTGACAAATATTGTGAAGTTTTCAAAAGCATCATTTTTATTACTCAATGAAAATACCCAAGTAAACCTAGAAAAGTCATCAACGATGACAAGTCCATAACGTGCATTTTCTAATGAAGCAACTCTAGTTGGCCCAAATAAATCTAGATGTAATAGCTCTAGTGGCCGCTTAGAAGAAATGCTTTTCTTAGGCCCAAATAAATCTAGATGTAATAGCTCTAGTGGCCGCTTAGAAGAAATGCTTTTCTTAGGTTTAAAAGACGATTTTGGAAGCTTGCCTCGTTGACACGAGTCACAAAAGCTTTTCTTTTGAAAGACAAGCTTAGGGAAGCCTCTAATAGAATTTAACTTGGAAAGCTTAAATAGTGTTCCAAAGTTCACATGACCAAAACGTCGATGCCATAAGTGTTGTTCACTTGTGTTGGCAATGAGACATTGTTCATGTGATTTTGGAAGATCTAGGATGTATATATACTTATGGCGTGTGCCGGAAAAAAATAATTCATTATTATCTTTTCTTAAAATATGGCACATTCCTTTCGCAAAGCTAACTTTGTAACCTTTGTCACAAAGTTGGCTTATTGAAATAAGATTGTGGTTTAATCCTTTAACAAGGTAAACATCATTTATAAGAGGTTTAGAAGGATTACCCACTTTTTCAACACCTATGATGGTTCCGCTCTCGTTGCCTCCAAAGACTACCCGGTTTCCATTTGCAATGGGAACCACTCCGGAGAGCAATTGAGCGTCACCCGTCATGTGTTTTGAACACCCGCTATCGAGTATCCAATTCCTCTTGGAGCTAAATTTAAATTTGTTGCTCCGTTTCTTTTTCTTGAGTACCTAAAGATAGAAAATATCGTATCATGGTACCCAAGGTCATTGGGTCCAAAAGATTAGACCTTTGGAAGCCAAGTCCAATTGGACTTAGACTTCCCCATATAATTATCACTATGCACGACATTCATGAAATACGAATTCATATAAATTTGTTTTTCATTCATGCTTGTGTCCTTTGGGCTCCAAATAGTGAAGATTTTGGGAGCCATAATCCTATTGGGTGCATGCATGCGTTGTTGATTTCTACGTGATGCATGTCGTGGATAGGCATAAGGAACATGATGAAATGGTGCATGATGAGAATTATTCATATGATGATGTGGGTGAACATATGCATGTAGGGGAACACGTGCATGAGGGTGTCTCACTTGGTGTGCACGTGCCCGTGGATGTGGTGCATAAAAATCATCATATATGTGAGCCGGTGGAGTAGGACGTGTGTTCCTACGTGGCATGGTATTTGTGTACATGTAGGCATGACCCTTCTTTGGAGGTCCACCCAAAGTGGGTTTCTTTCCAAATGAGGGTGTATACGAGGTGGAAGCACCATTGGTAGATGAACTACCAATAGAGTGTTTGCTCCCACTCGTTGAGTCACCGGAAGTTGGCCTAACAAAAGTAGTGGCCGATTTGGATGAACTTCCCATCGTATACCCCAAGCCAATGTGGTGATTGGCCAGAAGTAAGTCACTTAGGATTTTATCCAAATGGTCTTTCCCTTTGTTGAATTTATTAATTCGACCTAATGTGCACTCATATTTCTCGGTGAGAGAACACATAGAAGCATCCAAAGTGGATACTTGCAATGTGAGCACATAAACACGAGATTTGAGATTTTCATTCTCAATACTCAAAGTCGAGTTTTGAGAAGTCAAATCCGCTATCTTGTGTTCCTCCGGATCCTCAATGCTAACATGTTCAAGTTGAGACTTGAGATTTACAATCTCATTTTTCAACTCTTTAACAACGGTGTCGTTGTTGGTGATGATAGTTTTAGGCGAGGTTTGGATGCTACCTAAATCATCTTTTACCTTAGTATACCTATTTACTAATTTAGTGTATTTAGACCATAATTGCTCATTAGCATTTCTAAGGTCATCCATGGTTACCTCATCGCCTTCGTTGTCGCTATCATCGGAGGAAGAATCTTTATCTTGCTCCTCTCGAGCCATGAAGCACATGTGTGCTTGATCCACTTGCTCATCATCCGACTCTCCGCTTGAGAAATCCTCGGAGTCGGTGAATGTCCCGACAAGCCCCTTTTTGTGCCCTTTCTTGTACTTCTTGGACTTGTCGAACTTTGGCGCCTTCCACTTCTCCTTTTGCTTATTTTGAGGACAATCCGCTTTCATGTGTCCTGGCTTATTGCATTTAAAACACAAAGGAGAGGAGGCGTTAGAAGAACTAAACGTGGATTTGTTCTTGTAATTACCTTTACGGAAGAACCGGTTGAACTTCTTTGCCATGAGTGCCATGGACTCCAAGTCCAACTCGTCTTCTGAGTCTTCATCATCGGTAGATGTGGATGTGGATGGAGCGGCCTTGAAAGCAATAGCCTTCTTCTTTGGCTCGTCTTGCTTCAAGTAGGACTTCATCTTGTCTTGCAACTTAAGCTTGCTATCCTTGCGTACCTCATAAGACATTAAGGTACCCATTAGTTGTACGACAGTATAAGTTTTCATGTCATTACCTTCCTCGATGGCGAAGGTACGTTTCTCCCAACAAGAAGGAAGTCCATCGATGATCTTCGAGACTTTCTCCTTTTGGGTGTAGGTCTTACCGAGAGCCTCCAACTCGTTTGTGATGTCGATGAAGCGAGCATAGTACTCCTTCATCTTCTCACCCTGTAGCATATGAAATAACTCGTAATCTTTATTAACTATAACGAGTTTAGAGTCTCTTACCCTACTCGTTCCTTCATGCAATATGAGGAGGGAGTTCCATATTTGATATGCACTCTTACATGTGAATATCTTATTGAAATCCTCGGGCTCCAAGGCACATTGCAAGGCGTTCATTGCCTTGGCATTGCTTACCTCCGCGGCGACCTCCGCGCTAGTCAACTTCTCGAAATCTTCTTCGGCGGGCTCGACATACTCCTTCATCGTGGCCCTCCATAGTGAAGCACTCCGGAGGAAAGTTTCCATCTGGTATTTCCAGTACCCGTAGTTGGTACCGTTGAAGAAAGGAGGCCTCGTCGAGGAATGTCCTTCCATCACCGAAGACGCTCCTTCACGGTTCCTGAAGGTGCTGTAATCTGAAGGTGGACGAACGGTCTTATTGTCGTTGGCAAACATAGCTATAGACTTGGCTCTGATTCCAAATGTAATGCCCTGCTAAGCTACTGCACAAGTACTGGAGGGGGGTGAATAGTACTTTAAAATAATTAAGAGGATAATTCCTAATTATCTTGCAAACTCTACCAATCAATGCGGAAATGCGGAAATGTAAATATGACAACAAAGAGAAATACTCACAAACAAGCAATTTAACGGGTTCGGATCCACCCAAGTCTCCCCGACTTGTTCCCGGTGATCCTACACCCCAAACACCCGGATCCCCTCCGGATACTTGAGTTAGAAACCCTAACTCAAGATTTGCACTATGAAATACTTGTGAAAAACCTTCACAAAGTCAAATCATACACAAATGAAATTGTGACTCCCACAACCCGGGATCACAAACAAACTCTCACAACCGAGAGAAAAACACTTACAATATGAATGTAAATTGAAATAGAAATTCTTACCGACAAAATCATATGCCTTAAGTAAACTTACGATTTAGGGCAAAACGGATTTTGGGGAAGATGAAGAGGCACCAAACCCTAGCTCCAAGTAGATGACCAGCAATGGAGTCCTAGGTGGATGTTGGTGACCTTGGATCAAGCACTAGGCTTGGAAGGCTCACAATCAATGAATCTCTCTTTTGAAATAAGAGTGAGGGAGAGATTCTTGAATGGAAATGAATGAGCTTTGAATGAGATTGAATGCTTCTCTTTTGATCTCTAAACTTCTCTTAATATCAGCCTTGAGTGCAATGAATGCAGCACACCAAGTATTTATAGGTTAGAGGAAAGAGAGAGAGAAAAACGTTTCAATTAAAGCTCCAACGGCTCTATTCTGAACCAAACTAGTCGGTCAAAGAACAACCACTGACCGACTAGTTCATCAACTAGTCGGTCGGTGAAACAACATGAACCGACTAAGAGGTGAACAGTGAATAGATGAAGTTTCAGACTTAAAGAACTAGTCGGTCCAAGAAGACTTACCAACCGACTAGTTTCACAACTAGTCGGTCGGTGAGTGAACTTAGACCGACTAAGAGGTAAAACAAATAGTCTGAGTACAAATTGATTTAGTCGGTCCAAGAACAAATGTTGACCGACTAGTTCATCAACTAGTCGGTCGACAAACGTTCTTTGACCGACTAACGATAAACAGTAACTAGGCATGTACAGTAGAGGCTCAACTAGTCGGTCTAAGAAGGATCACTGACCGACTAGTTCACCAACTAGTCGGTCGGTGAGTCAACATAGACCGACTAACTGTAAACAGTAAAGAGCTAGATTTGAAGGAGGCAAACTAGTCGGTCCAAGAAGCTTTTCCGACCGACTAGATCACCATCTAGTCGGTTGGTTCTTCTTCTTGAACCAACTAACATGCACAAGAAGTCGCGAATCGATGCGCTGAGCTTCAGAAAAGTTTGTATGGACTTCTACTAAGATCCTAGCTCTAAGATAGGATTGTTATGAAGATTAAAACGTAAGTCCTACTCAAGGCTTAACATTCTACGAAAACGAAGCTAGAAGACAATAAATAAACTTGACGAACCGTCTTCAAAAGCTTCAATCGAATCTTCATGACTTCTAAAATGGTCCTTGAGCTTCAACGAAGCTTTAGGCATACGATCACATGCTTTGAGAAGTCTTAAGACGTCGCTTTGGATGTTCATATGAATTTGGCGACGATCTCCATAACTGCGCTCACAAAGAGTTAGTTCACGATATATTTATGTTTGTTCATCATCCAAAACCAAATTCAGGGAGTCCAATATCCAACACCTCTCCCTCCCGATGACCAGCGTCTATTGGGTCCTCCTCTGAATGCGACGGCCGTCAAGAAGTCTCTTGCGGCACTTCTTCACATTCAGAGGACTACCCCTTCTGCCACCAAGGGTACCTCTTCAGCTACTCCTCCACCTCCTCCTTCACTCGCTGAGTTTGCCGTTTCCTTGAGACGTGTGGAGTCTCGTGTTTCTCGTTCTGAGGAGATGCTTGCTCGCATCTGCTCTCGCTTGGGCATTGAGATTCCTCCTTCAGTTTCTGACGAGGAGAAAATAGATGAGGCTGATCTCCAGGAGCTTGTTGGATCTCCTATTCGTGCCCCAGAGGGTACGTCTACTGCTGCCACTTCTGCTGGTGCTCCCGAGAGCACACCTGCTGCCACCATTCCTTCAGTGGATACCTCTGCTGGTGCTCCCGAGACCACTCCTGTTGCGACTCTACCTTCTGTGGACATTCCAGTCGACCCAGTGACCACCACCCCTTCTGCAGAGCCTGCTGCTGCTACTGATCCTGCCTCCACTTCCTGAGCTTGCGTTGGAGGACTCTCCCTTGTGCACTTTGGATGATATATTTAGTCGTGAGAGTGTGGGGTAGGATAGTAGGTGGTTTTGGATTTTTGATATTTTTGGATGTTTTGATGATACACTTTTTGATGTATATTCATTTTGATGTCTGTTGTGACATATGTTGTATGTGTGCACCGATCCTTCGATCGTTTTTTTGTATGTTGACGGATGTATATATTTTTTTGTACCATGTTTTATATATATACATCGTGTTGACATTTACTTCTGTGTGCACATTATATATATTTTTGTCTCTGATGTTGTTTTCGTCGCTCGACGATTATATGGATTAAATAGAAATTAATTCTATGAAAACATAGAATTGTTTTCCATGCACTTAATTCATCAAGAATGTTGATATTGGAGAGTATGTTCCATAACTCAATACGTGAAATTGATTTGAGTTTTGATGATTTTATTTTTCGATTATCGACTATGGTCATGTTGGCACGCTTTGATTTACTCTGTATTTTACTTTGGTGTCATTTGGACCGTGGTCGTATTCTACGACTCCCGTGCTTTTATTTGTAGCCATTGTTGTTGTCGTTGATCTCCTTCCACTCTTTTTGCTAATGCCAAAGGGGGAGAGAATTAATAATGACGATGTGCTAAATGATAATTTAAAGCAATTTACCATGAATCTAATTTGATATGTTAGATTCCAGGGGGAGTTAAGATATAAAAATGGATTCCAAATCCTATATTTCAATAATTGGGTTCATATTTTATACTTTTCTCGTCTGCTTGATGCGTATGATTATTATTTAATATGGAATTAACGTGTCATCAATGCAGGGGGAGTAAGTAAATTCCTTTCGACTCATTATTATTGATTATTATTTATGTTGGTTTGTCATCACCAAAAAGGGGGGAGAATGTTGAGTATTGATTCCCCGGATTTGGTTTTGATGATGAACAAACATAAATATCGTGAACTAACTCTTTGTGAGCGCAGTTATGGAGATCGTTGCCAAAATTCCACGTACATCAAAAGCGACGTCTCAAGACTTCTCAAAGCGTGTGATCGTGTGCTTGAAGCTTCGTTGAAGTTCAAGGACCATTATTGAAGTCAAGAGATTCGGATTGAAGCTTTTGAAGACGGTTCGTCAAGTTTTATTTATAGTCTTCTAGCTTCTTTTAGTAAAATGTTAAGCCTTGAGTAGGTCTTACTTTATAATCATCATAACGCTCATATCTTAGAGATAGGATCATCTTAGAAGCCCATACAAACTTTCCCGAAGCTTCATGCTTCATTTCGTGTCTTCTTGTGCATCTTAGTTGGTTCAAGAAGAAGAACCAACCGACTAGATGGCAATCTAGTCGGTCGGCAATCCTTCTTGAATCGACTAGATTGCCTTGTTCATTTTCAGCTCATTCACTGTTTACAGTTAGTCGGTCCAAGATGGTTCACCGACCGACTAGTTGTCAAACTAGTCGGTTAGGAATCCTTCTTAGACCGACTAGTTATGTCGTTCATTTCACAGCCTGAGCTACTGTTTACAGTTAGTCGGTCAAAAAACAACTATCGACCGACTAGTTATAAAACTAGTCGGTTGGAATTTGTTCTTAAACCGACTAGTTCTCCTTGAATTCAGCCTATTGTTTTTTCAACTCTTAGTCGGTCAAAGAACACTCACCGATCGACTAGTTGTCAAACTAGTCGGTCGGCAAGTCTTCTTAGACCGACTAGTTCTCTATCTCCTGAACTTTACATATTGGTTGTTCACCTCTTAGTCGGTCCATGTTGAATCACTGACCGACTAGTTGAGAAACTAGTCGGTCAGTGATCCTTCTTTGACCGATTAGACTGCTTCAGAAATAGATCTGTTGGAGCATTAAATGCACGAATTTTCCCTCTCTCTCCTCTCTATCCTATATAATCTTGAGATGCTTCTTCATAGCATTCAAGGCTGCCATTATTGAGTTTTAGAGATCAAAGAGAAGAGCATTTAATTATCATTCCAAGCTCATTCATTTCTCACAAGAATCTCTCCCTCACTCTTATTCCTCATGAGAGATTCTCATTGATTGTGAGCCACTCAAGCTAGGAGCTTTATTCCAAGTCTCTAACATCTCCCTAGCCACCTATTGCTGATCATCTTGGTGGAGCTAGGGTTTGGTGACTTCTTCTTCCTCAAAATCCTCCTTGCCCTAAAATCGTAAGTTTACTCAAGGCATAGGATTTTGTTAGTAAGCATTTCTTATTTCATTTACTTTGATATTGCAAGTTTTACTCTCGGTTGTGAGAGTTGTGTGTGATCCCGGTTTGTGGGAGTCACATTTTCATTTGTGTATGATTTGATCTTGTAGAGGTTTTCTACAAGAATTTCATAGTGCAAATTTGAGTTAGAAGTTTCTAACTCAAGTATCCGGAGGGGATCCGGATTTTTGGGACGTAGGATCACCAGGAACAAGTCGGGGAGACTAGGGTGGATCCGAACCCGTTAAATCGTTTGTTTGCGTTGGTCGTTTCTTTGTTGTCTATTTTCATTTCCGCATTGTTGGTTGAGTTTACAAGATAATTAGGAATTATCCTCTTGATTATTTTAAAGTACTATTCACACCCTAGTACTTGTGCAGTAGCTATCAGGGCATTACATTAATAAATTCAATAAAGGTAAGGACCATTTGGATAAAATCCTAAGTGACTTACTTCCGACCAATCATCACATTGGCTTGGGGTATAAGATGGGAAATTCATCCAAATCGTCCACCACCTTTGTAAGGCCAACTTCCGATGCCTCGACAAGTAGGGGCAAATACCCCATTGGTAGTTCATCTACCAATGGTGCTTCCACTTCGTACACACCCTCATTTGGAAAGAAACCCACTTTGGGTGGACCTCCAAAGAAGGGTCATGCATTTATGTACACCAATGCCATGCCACGTAGGAACACCCATCCTACTCCACAGGTTCACAATTATGATGACTTTTATGCTCCACGTCCACGAGCACGTGCACACCATGTGAGACACCCTCACGCACGTGTTCCTCCACATGCATATGTTCATCCACATCACTATCATATGAACAATTACCATCATGCACCACTTCATATGATACCACCACCATTTCATCATGTGCCATATGCTTATCCACGACATGCATCACGTAGAAATCAACAACGTATGCATGCTCCCAATAGGAATAGGGCTCCCAAAATATTCACTATTTGGGGCCCGAAGAACACTAACATGCATGAAAAACTAGCATACATGAATTCTTATTTTATGAATGTCGTGCATAATGATGATTATGTTGGGAAGTCAAAGTCCAATTGGACTTGGCTTCCAAAGGTCTAATCTTTTAGGACCCAATGACCTTGGGTACCATGGAATGATATTTCTATCTTTAGGTACTCAAGAAAAAGAAACGGAGCAATAAATCCAAATTTAGCTCCAAGGATGGGTGGATACTCGATAGCGGGTGTTCAAAACACATGACGGGTGAAGCTCAATTGCTCTCCGGAGTGGTGCCCATTGCAAATGGGAACCGAGTCGTCTTTGGAGGCAACGAGAGCGGAACCATCATTGGTGTTGGTAAAGTTAGTAACCCATCTAAACCCCTAATAAGTGATGTATACCTTGTTAAAGGTTTAAATCACAATCTTATTTCAATAAGTCAACTTTGTGACAAAGGTTACAAAGTTAGCTTTGCGAAAGGAATGTGTCATATTTTGAGTAAAGATACTAATAATGTGTTATTCTCTGGCACACGCCATAAAGATATTTATATATTAGATCTTCCAAAATCACATGAACAATGTCTCATTGCCAACACAAGTGAACAACACTTATGGCATCGACATTTTGGTCATGTGAACTTTGGAACACTTTTTAAGCTTTGCAAGTTAAATTCTATTAAGGATTTCCTAAGCTTTCTTTCCAAAATAAAAGCTTTTGTGACCCGTGTCAACGAGGAAAGCTTCCTAAATCGTCATTCAAACCTAAGAAAAGTATTTCATCTAAGCGGCCTCTAGAGCTTTTACATCTAGATCTTTTTGGGCCAACTAGAGTCTCTTCATTAGGGAATGCTCGATATGGACTTATCATCATTGATGACTTTTCTAGATTTACTTGGGTATTTTCATTAAGTAATAAAAATGATGCTTTTGAAAACTTCACAATATTTGTGAAGAAAGTACAAAATCTCATTGGAACCACCATTGTCACTATTCGTAGTGATCATGGAGGGGAATTTGAGAATGAGGTTTTCTCAAATTTTTTTGATGAAGTTGGTATTACTCACACCTTTTCTTTCCCTCGCGCACCCCCTCAAAATGGTGTTGTTGAGAGGAAGAATAGGACGCTAGTGGAATGTGCTCGCACATTGCTTGATGATAGCCAACTTGGCCATCAATTTTGGACGGAAGCGGTACATACCACTTGCTACGTGTTTAATAGAATACTTTTGAGGCCCGGCACAAAACAAACTTGTTATGAATTGTTGTTTGGTAGATTGCCTCAAGTTAAACATTTTCGAGTTTTTGGCGCAAAATGTTTTATTAAAAACACGTATGGTAGCTTGGACAAATTTGATTCAAGATCCGATGAGGGGATATTTGTTGGATATTCCTCCCGTAGCAAAGCCTACCGGATATACAACAAAAGAACCTCAACGATCGAGGAATCACTTCATGTTTCATTCAATGAAAATTTTGTCCCATCTAGAATTACCAATGATGATGACTCCATGGATGTTTTATGTGATTCTATTGGTAATTCTAAGTCTATTGATTCTATTGATACTAACCCTACTAATGATACTGTTGAGAATGTTCCTAGTGATCAGGAAATTCCCAAACGGCTTCATACAGTTCGTGACCATCCCCATGAGCAAGTCATTGGCAACATACTTGATAGTGTCAAGACGAGATCTCAAGTCAACTACTTCGCTCATTGTGCCTTTGCCTCCTCAATAGAGCCAAAGAATATTAACGAAGCGTGCGAAGATAGTGCTTGGATCCTAGCCTCATTCAATTTGAGAGGAATGAGGTTTGGGAGCTTGTTCCATTGCCTTCGAAGAGCCACACCGTTATAGGAACGAAGTGTATTTTCAAGAACAAGACCGACGAGATCCAAAACGTCGTCCGGAACAAAGCTTGGTTAGTAGCTCAAGGCTACCGGCAAGAGGAAGGTATAGATTTCGAAGAATCCTTTGCTCCGGTAGCTAGATTAGAATCTATTAGGTTGTTGTTATCTTTTGCATGCCATAAAGATTTTAAACTCTTTCAAATGGATGTAAAAAGTGTTTAAACGGAGATGTCGTTGAGGAAGTTTATGTTTCTTAACCTCCGGGTTTTATAAATGAAAAATTTTCAAATCACGTTTTCAAACTTAAGAAAGCACTTTACGGTTTGAGACAAGCTCCTCGAGCTTGGTATGACCGCCTAAAGAACTTTCTTTTGGATTTGGGTTTTAAAATGGGTGAAGTGGATTCTACATTATTTGTTAAGTATTCGAATCATGATATTATTTTAGTTCAAATTTATGTTGATGATATCATTTTCGGTGCTACTAACTTCACTCTTTGCGAAGAGTTTTCTAATGTCATGAAGGACCAATTTGAGATGAGCCACATGGGTGAGCTCAAATATTTCTTAGGTCTCCAAATTCGCCAAATGAACGATGCAATCTTCATCCACCAAACCAAGTACACTGTGGAGTTGCTAAAGCGATTTGGGATGGAGAATGCTTCTGGCAAGAAGACTCCAATGAGCACTACTACACATCTTGATAAAGATACGGGCGGCAAAGATGTAGACATTCGTCTATATCGAGGTATGATAGGTAGTTTATTATATCTTACTGCCAGTCGGTTCGATATTATGTTTGATGTATGTGTATGTGCTCGTTATCAATCTTAACCTAAGGAATCTCACTTAGTAGCGGTAAAACGTATTTTCCGTTATTTAAGTTACACCCTCGACTACGGATTATATTATCCAAAGTCTAGCACATATGAGTTAATCTCATATATTGACGCAGATTATGCGGGATGCAAATCCGACAGGAAAAGTACTAGTGGCACTTGCCATTTTATAGGAAATTCTCTTGTCTCTTAGTTTTCCAAGAAGCAGAATTTCGTATCACTTTCAACCACCGAGGCGAAATATATTGCCGCCGGTGCTGCGTGTGCTCAGGTTCTTTGGATGAGACACACTCTTAAAGACTTTGGTATAAACTGTGATACTTGCCCGATCATGGTGGACAACCAAAGTGTAATATGTCTCTCTAAGAATCTGGTACACCATTCCCGTTCTAAACACATAGATGTCCGTCACCATTTCCTAGATAATCATGTTGCTAAAAAGGACGTCATTTTAGTGTACGTTGAAACCCAGAAGCAAATCGCCGATATTTTCACGAAACCACTCAAGGAAGACTCCTTTGTGCGGTTACGTCGAGAATTGGAGATTATGGGTGAATCCGAGATATAGGATTCATATTTTCAATAATCTTGCATGATAATAAATTTCTTTTATATATGCCCATGCTAGATGTGTTGGAATTTTCTGGATTTATGTTTGAATTTTTGAAGTTATGCTAGATATATTCATGAACATCGTATTTATGATTTTTGATGTTTTATGGGGTAGATTAATGATGTATGAGAGTATTTCGGTGTATCGTCCAAGTGCGCTTAGGATAGAACTCAAAATTTCGACATTTCCAATTTTTGGACTCTTTTAGTCGGTCCCAGTTCATTGGTCGACTAACTAGTTTAGTTCTAATCGGTCAGCTATTGAACTCAGACCGACTAACTCATGCCCTATTTTTGACTTTGCTTGCTGTTTGCACTTAGTCGGTCCAAGCTCATTGGCCGACCGACTAGATTGCATTTTAGTCTATCAGCACTTGAAGTTAGACCGACTAACTTCGCAAGGGCAGCTGTGTCTTTTGGCATTCCCAGTCGATTTTTATAGCCCCTGCACCGATTTGAGTTCATTCTAATCGGTGTGAAATCTCTCCTCAGCCCTAACCCCCGTGTCTCCTCCCCCTCCTCCGTCGTGTGCCGCCATTTCCGACCATCTCCGACCGTCTCTCTCCGTCCTAGGGTATTGCTCTCTCTCCCTCTCAGTTTTTAGGGTTCACTTCTACTTCGATTTCGTTCTACTTAGGGTTTCGACCTAGGTTTTCTTCGCTCGATCTCTCGTTTGATCTCGTGCGTTCGATTGTGTGCGGTCTCGTCTCGATCATGGCGAAGACACGTCTACCTATCCGTCCCTCTAGTCCGTCTCGCATGACCGTCGAGTCTCCTCCTACCGACCCCCCTCAACCCAAACACCGCGCCAAATCGACTCATCCATCCTCCTCTTCGCCTCCTCTTAAGAAGAAAAGGACGGCTACTGCTAAGCCTAGATCCCGATCTTCACAACCCAAGTCTAGATCCTTCCGTGCTCTCACTCCTCCCGATGACTCTGACGAAGAGTATATTCCTGAGTCTGAGCCTACCGCTAGGGCTCCTACTCCTCCTCCTCGATCTAGCTCTCGTCCGTCTAAGGGGAAGGCTCCCATGCCTTTGGGTGGTGTCGATATCTCGTTGTGTCGCGATGACCCGTTGTGTCTCGCGGCTTACAACCGTATCGAGCATTGTCCATTGATTTTGGAGCATTTCGTCCAATTTTTAGACTTTCCACATCTCGCCGATCTTCTCTCCTATAGCGGCCTTTTAGACTATCTTCGCCATGACCCCAAGGCGAACCCTCACCCGTACCCCTGACTCGTCAAATTATTCTATACAAATCGAGTACGGGGTGAGTATGACGACACCCACTACATTGAGACGACTGTCTTGGGGACACCTATTGTCCTCACGGCAGAAATCTTAGGGCAGTTGATTGGTGTCTAACCTCTGGCCTGCTCCCTGCTGATATCTCCGTGGATGATATCCACGATCTTGACTAGGCGATGCTTTCTGAGATGTTCCATGTCATCCCTCCCGCCATGATTGGCGTCCCCTCAAAATCATTTAAGCCTAACGCTTGGGTCCTCAATCTTATCCTGAAGTCGTGCCTCCTTCCGAAGTACGGCTCCTCTAACTTGCCATCCCAGCCGTTCCTCAAGCTGATCTACGCTCTTTTCATGGGGAGCGAGATCAATTGGGCTCGTATTATCCTAGATAAGATGGAATCCTTTGAATGCATCCGAAAGTCCACCAAATCTGCTCATATTCCTTACCCGTGCCTATTGACTCTCGTTTTCCGTCACTTCGGCGTCCCTCTCCCTCCCGATGATCAGCGTCCTCTGGGTCCTCCCCTGAACGCGACTGCCGTCAAGAAGTCTCTTGCGGCGCTTCGTCACGTTCAGAGGACTACCCCCTCTGCTTCAACTGCTGCCCCTCCTCCTCTTACTCCGTCACTCGCTAAGTTTGCAGTTTCCCTGTGACGTAAGGAGTCTCGTGTTTCTCGTTCTGAGGAGATGCTAGCTCGCATCTGTTCTCGCTTGGGCATTGAGGTTCCTCCTTCCGTTTCTGATAAGAAGGAAACGGATGAGGCTGATCTCCAGGAGCTTGTTGGATCTCCTGTCCGTGCCCCTGAGGGTACGTCTACTGCTGCTACTTCTGCTGGTGCTCCCGAGAGCACGCCTGCTGCCACCATTCCTTCGGTGGATACTTCTGCTGGTGCTCCCGAGACCACTCCCATTGCCACTCTCCCTTCAGTTGACACTCCGGTAGTTCCTGAGACCACCACCCCTTCTGCAGAGCCTGTTGCTGCTGCTGATCCTCCCTCCACCTCCTGAGCTTGCGTTGGAGGACTCTCCCATGTGCATTTGGATGATATATTTGTTGTGAGAGAGTGGGGTAGGATAGTTGGGTGGTTATCTATTTTGATGTATTTTTGATGTCATTTTGATGTATTTTGATGTTTTGATGATACATTTTGATGTATACTCGTTTTGATGTCTGTTGAGACATATGTTGTATTTTGTGCACCGATCTGATGATCGTTTATATTTGTGTTGGCGGATGTATACATTTTGTTGTACCATGTTATTTATATATATTTATATATATATATATATATATATATATATATATATATATATATATATATATATATATATGCATCTAGTTGCCATTTACTTTAGTGTGCACATTATCTTTTTGTCTATGATGTTGACTTCGTCGCTCGACGATTATATTGATCATATAGAATGCTTTCTATGAAAACATAGAATTGTTTTCCATTCACTAAATTAATCAAGAATGTTGATATTGGAGAGTATGTTCCATAACTCAATATGTGAAATTGATTTGAGTTTTGATGATTTCATTTTTCGATTATCGACTATGGTCTCGTTTGCACGCTTTGATTTTCTTAATGATTTTACTTTGGTGTCATTTGGACCGTGGACGTATTCTACGACTCCCGTGCTTTTATTTTTTTAGCCATTGTTGTTGTCGTTGATCTCCTCCCGCTCTTTTTGCTAATGCCAAAGGGGGAGAGAATTAATAATGATGATATGCTAAATGATGATTTAAAGCAATTTACCGTGTATCTAATTTGATATGTTAGATTCAGAGGGAGTTAAGATATAAAAATGGATTTAGATCCTAAATTTCAATAATTGGATTCACATTTTATAATTTCCTCGTCTGCTTGATGCTTATGATTATTATTTTATATGGAATTAACGTGTCATCAATGCAGGGGGAGCAAGTAAATTTCATTTGAATCATTATTATTGATTATTATTTATGTTGGTTTGTCATCACCAAAAAGGGGGAGAATGTTGAGTATTGATTCCCCGGATTTGGTTTTGATGATGAACAAATATAAATATCGTGAACTAACTCTTTGTGAGCGCAGTTATGGAGATCATCGCCAAAATTCTACGTACATCAAAAGCGACGCCTCAAGACTTCTCAAAGCGCGTGATCGTGTGCCTGAAGCTTCGTTGAAGCTCTAGGAGCATTATTGAAGTCAAGAGATTCGGATTGAAGCTTTGAAGACGGTTCGTCAAGTTTAATTTATTGTCTTCTAGCTTCTTTTCGTAGAATGTTAAGCCTTGAGTAGGACTTACTTTATATTCTTCATAACGCTCATATCTTAGAGCTAGGATTATCTTAGAAGCCCATAGAAACTTTTCCGAAGCTTCTCGCTTCATTTCGCAGCTTCTTGTGCATCTTAGTTGGTTCAATAAGAAGAACCAACCGACTAGATTGTCATCTAGTCGGTCAGTAATCCTTCTTGAACCGACTAGATCTCATTGCTCAATTCAGCATCTTCACTGTTGACCAATTAGTCGGTCCAAGAAGGTTCACCGACCGACTAGTTGTCAAACTAGTCGGTTAGGAATCCTTCTTAGACCGACTAGTTGTATCTTCATTTCTCAGCCTGAGCTACTGTTTACAGTTAGTCGGTCCAAGAACAATCATCGACCGACTAGTTGTGAAACTAGTCGGTTGGAATTTGTTCTTAGACCGACTAGCTCTCTTTGAATTCAGCCTATACTATTTCAACTCTTAGTCGGTCAAAGAACACTCACTGATCGACTAGTTGTCAAACTAGTCGGTTGGCAAGTCTTCTTAGACCGACTAGTTCTAACTCCTTGAATTCACTTTATTGGCTGTGAACTAGTTAGTCGGTCTAAGAAGAATCACCGACCGACTAGTTGAGAAACTAATCGGTCAGTGATCCTTCTTAGACCGATTAGACTGCTTCAGAAATAGATCCGTTGGAGCATTTATTGCACGAATTTTTCCTCTCTCCCCTCTCTATCCTATATAATCTTGAGATGCTTCTTTATAGCATTCAAGGCTGCCATTATTGAGTTTTAGAGATCAAAGAGAAGAGCATTTAATTCTCATTCCAAGCTCACTCATTTCTCACAAGAATCTCTCCCTCACTCTTATTCCTCAAGAGAGATTCTCATTGATTGTGAGCTCCTCAAGCCAAGAGCTTGATTCAAGGTCACCAACATCTCCATAGCCACCTATTGCTGATCATCTTGGTGGAGCTAGGGTTTGGTGACTTCTTCTCCTCCAAAATCCTCCTTGCCCTAAAATCGTAAGTTTACTCAAGGCATAGGATTTTGTTGGTAAGCATTTCTTATTTCATTTACTTTGATATTAAATTTTTCTCTCGGTTGTGACAGAAGTTTGTGATCCCGGTTTGTGGGAGTCACATTTTCATTTGTGTATGATTTGATCTTGTAGAGGTTTTCTACAAGAATTTCATAGTGCAAATTTGAGTTAGAGGTTTCTAACTCAAGTAGCCGGAGGGGATCGGGGTGTTTGGGACGTACGATCACCGGGAACAAGTCGGGAAGACTTGGGTGGATCCGAACCCGTTATATCGATTGTTTGCATTGTCTTTTATTGTTGTCAATATTTTCATTCCGCATTGTTGGTTGAGTTTGCATGATAATTAGGAATAATTACTCTTGATTATTTTAAAGTACTATTCACCCCCCCCCCCCTCTAGTACTTGTGCAGTAGCTATCAGTGCATTACAGACTTTGGTTGACCGTGACCCCAGCTTGGTTGTGCAGGCAAGTGATACTTGCCAATAAATGTTTTAGGCCACGTTTTAGGCCAATTTGTTTGTTAGCGTAAAAGTGACTAGACAGTGAAATGATAGCTGCCTAGACGCCTTTTGATCTAGTTTGACAACGAAACTAGATCCGACACCCTACTTGATCTAGCTTGACAACGAAGATAGATCCGACACTTTTACTTGCTTTCACTCATGCTGCCATGTCATGTTTAATTTTTCAATTAACGGTATTCACTTTAACTTCTCATCCCATGTCATGTCATGCATCATATGTTTCTTTATGATTGAGTAGCACACGCTACAAATGTTATTGCTATTGAGGCTAGGCACCTGCTTTTGCGGGCACAACCCTATGCCATATTGAAAAACACTTCCTAGCTTGTGATCCAGAAGCGAGCACAATGTTGTTGGGAAACCAACGCTCGATACGCGTGGAGGGGTAGGGTTAAGCGACCACTCAGCGTAGAAGTGTGCCCGTACAGCCACTTCAGCTGTAAGGCGTAAACCTTGGGATTGGGGTAGGGTTAAGCGACCACTCAGTGTAGAAGTATGTCAGATAGCAACTTCAGCTGTAAGGCGTAAACCCTGTGCACATCGTGAATGCAAGTTAATCGTGAAAATCTTGAATATTGTTTAGTAGCTTTTGCTACAACGTGTCGTGCCAATGTTACTTTTCATGTTCATCTTTAAATTGTTGCATCATGCTCATGTTTAAACTGTTGCATTCATGTAATGTCATCTTCTTTACTTTAGAACAGCTAGTTGTTTTTTTTTCTATATTTGTATCCTTGCACAAAAGTCCTCCGCCTTCATTTGGGAGACTTTTGCTGACATGTGCCCTTTTCTCTTTGGGTGTCACATGTCAGGTTTTGAGCCTGAGTTAGTTGCAGAGGACGACAGGTTGCTGACGTCCAGTTTGAGGATTCCGGTCCGACTCTTAGTCCCAGCTGGTGACTCTCTTTTAGTTGCTGGTTACCTTCTTTTAGTTGTTAGGTTGTTCGGTGCGTTGCACCCTTTCCTTGTACTAGTTTCGGCCATGCTTTAGGCCTACTTTTCAGACCCTGTACTTTAATTTATGACTATCTCTATAATGTTGGAATAAAATATGTGGATGTTGATTGTTGGATAATTTATTTGTCTATCCCTCATTATCATTGGTGTTGTTTCGTAGCAATGCAAAGGACCTGCTACTTTTCGTAATTTTTACAGACGCTTATCAGACTGCAGCTTCACAGCTCCAGTCTGAGTAGACCTCCTCACGTCTCGCCTTCTATATTAGGGAAGTGGGGCGTGACAGATTGCTTGGGACATGGACAGCGAAGCTAAAAATGAAGAGGATGAGAATTTAGCTTTCACATCCCTCTGCCTAATGGGAGAATTGGATGAGGTAACATCTCACACCAATAAAAGAATTGATCTTATAAATTTATGCTAAGAAATGCAAGCTAAATTTGATAGACACCGATGTATTTCTAATGATATGCAAGATGTTATTGTGAACCTAGAATCTGAGTTAGAAGGTTACAAAAAGTCTAATGGTGAATTACAAATAGAAAACTGTGACATGTTTCATGAAACAAATGATTTGAAAGAAAAACTTCTTGATTGTAATTCAACCATTGCTTTGTTAAAAAATGAAAAATCTAGGTTCCATGAAAATACTACTTGTCTTTCTTGCCTTTCCTTTTTAAATGACATTAGCATGTTAAAACAAGATTTATTTAAGCTCGAAGCTGAAAAAGATTGTGAGATTAAAGTGCTTAATAATAAATTATGCATGTTGAATAACGAGCTTAAAAAGAAAATGGATGATTTTAAAAGGAAGGAAGAGAAAAACAAGATAGCATTTATAAGTAAATGTACTTTGCTTGTGAATGAAAATGATCATTTGAAATCCAAAGTCGCAAGTCTAGAATTGTCATTAAAGAAATTTGCTATTGGAAAACAAAAGTTGAATATTATTCTTGGAAATCAACTTTATAGCAATAATAGACGAGGACTAGGATATGGTTTTAAAAATGTTGAAAAAAACAAAGTATAGAAAAGTTCACATTGAAACAACAAAGGTTGGAAATTTTCATGCAAAGTGCTTTACATGTGGATGCGTTGGTCATACTTCATATCATTGCAAATATAGGAACAAAAACATTAAAGTTCAAACAAATATGGGCTCTTAAATCTTTGATGACTAACGAGAGTGGACCTTGTTGGATTTCAAGGTCACACATAGTATCTACCATGTAGGTACGATGGAGATTTGGCGAGAAGTTTTCATTTGAACGTCTTCATTATATAGCTCCTTAGCCAAATGGCGACCCGAAGGTATATCTTTCTCTTTGAACTTAATGCATACCTTCATATCGTTTTGTGTGCGTGACTTTTCTTTGTTTGTGTGCTAGTAGTTGCATGGTTATGTGTGCATGATTTTCTTTGTTTTGTGTGATAGCATCTCATGTTTGTTTTAGTACTTCGTGGATAAAAACAAAAAAAACAAAAAAAATGGAAAAGAATAAAAAAAGTTTGGTGCTTAAATGTGTATCTTCCTCTTTGATTCATTAAAGGAATTCATGAATGTTTTCAGATCTATGTAGAAATTGGTGTATTATTTCTTTTGCCACATGCGCATGTTCATCTTTCTAAATATTCATGGCATCTTAAATAAATGAAAATAACTTGAATTCTACACCTCCTATTTCACTTCCACATGTTTTATTATTGTTGCACATTTGGAGAAATCGTTTATGAAGTATGAAAAGTGAATGTAGGAGGAAAACTTAGCTGAAAATCTAAGGGATATGATATATTTTGCCATGGATAAAAATTGAGCAAAACAAATTGTTGTTATAAGTTTTTTTTTAAAAATGTGTAAACAAAAGATAATTGCTCCGTATGAAAAATGGATACAATCCTTGGCAACGGTATTACCCACGAGTATCCAACATAAGCTTTACGAGTAAACTTTAGCGTTGGTGTATTTACTCGTAAAGCAATGCCATCCCCACATCTAAGAGTCCTTATAGACTATGTTTTGGGGGTGTGGTACCTTGAACTCATTTTTAATGAGGTGGGAAAAATCAATCCTATGTGATAGAATGTTATTTGGAAAAAGTGGATCGGTTTTGGTTGACTTTCATAAATGATTCTCCTTTATGTGCTTCAATTTTAATCATCACACTTTACACGTTGGTGTTGAAGTCTTAGTTGCTTACTTTCATTGGATTTTGACTTGATTATTGTATGATTGTATGCATGCCATTGTTGGTAGTGGTTAATAATACTCTCTTTTTGCATGTTATATGATTTTGACTTCGTGATATTACTTTTGATGATAACAAAGGGGAGAAATGTTTGAGAAGATTTGGTATTGGTATTGGTACTTGATGTTAATGCTCACGAGAATCTGAATGCTGAATTAAGGGGGCGCACAAATATAGGGGGAGCGTGCATATTGTTAAACTTTACACATCGTTGTTCGCATATCATTTCATCTCATTGCATGTCACCCACTAACGTCACACCTTCACACACACTATCTAGAAACTTAATGCTCAAATCTTTTACTTAGTTTGTTATCATCAAAAGGGGGAGATTGTTGGTAGCAACGATTTATGAACTTCGTGTTTGATGATAACAAACGTGTGTGAACATTTTAACGTTTGTGTTGAGTGTTTCAGGAACGGCGAACGTGTGAGTAATTCACGGAAAGACTTGGTCAATGTGCAAAGGAGAAAGGGAGAGAACCTAACTTGAGTTGACTCATATCTACAGGAGTAAAACCCTAATCTTATTCTGTATCAAGTCCAAGTTCCATATGTCATACACATTGCCAATCCTCTTTGCAATTGGACGTCCCACAAATTTATTTGTGCTGGCCGAAAAATATATATCTCCAAAAAATAAATAAATAAAACATCTCTCCCATCCAAACAAAAGGAGCCGAAAACAATCCCTGAGACAATCTTATGCAGCCGCACCTTTGAACTCCTAAATGAGATTAAGGCCAAATTCCTTTTTTGATTAGCAATCCCCAAAACCCCAAGAGCTGAAGGGGCGCACGCATGAAGCCTGCACACACAATAAAAAACCCCTCAGGCCCTAGACTTCAACCTCAGTTGCAACTTTAAAGGGACCAAGAGTCTGGGTGTTTTTTTTCAAGCTTCTCCCTTTGAAAACCTAAAAGAAGATGTCATTCCTTCGCATCGAAAATTCATCAAACTCCTTGAATTTTTAAAATTGATTGGCAGCCAACAATTCTTGAACAGCCGCACTAACTTCATCTCCCCATAAAAATAAAACACAAAGCCTTTCATTTCTTTATCTCCAGTGCGAAAATACCAAGACTCCTTTGCAAATCAATACAGCCGAAATTTTGAGAGGGTTTTGTGTAGCAGCCGAAAAAAAAACCTAAAGAGCAAAACAATTTTGTCCATCTCCTCTTCGTTGCAACCTTCATTGGGACAGGCCGAGAATTTTCTTTGTGCTCTTTTGAGATTACTAAGTCACAGACAAAATTCTCTCCCCTCTGAGAATCACAAAGCCGCAGGTTTCTTTGTGGGCGAGCAAATCAGAAAAATTGATGAGAACTGCATTTCAACTAGCAATCTCCAAGAGCATGTAAGGGTTGTGCTCTTTCTCTTATTAAATAAATTGAAAGTTTGTTTTTCTTTTTGTGTATGCAGTGCTGAAATCTTCAAGCAGCCAAGAGAAAAGCTATACACCTTAAAGCCGCAACCTGCTTGATATCTTAAGGGTGCCGTATAAGTTGATTACATCAGAACCTTGCATGCGTGGGGGATACACGAGGGGGACAAAGAAGGGAGATTAATTCATTGTTGTCGCAACTTGAACTCAAGCTGCAAATTGGTGCATGGCGCAATCTGCTGATTGTTGGGAACTTAAGAGGGGACTACTACTTGTCAGAAGAGATCTGACCACACGCTGAACGATAGGGACGACACACCATTAATGAGCATTTCTAAAACTCTATTTATTTATCTTTGTATTGGTGTAGTGATCTCTGTAGGAGAACTTTACCATTATTTATGACTATTGGGGTCTTGTCTGGTGGGTGCTAGACAAGAGGGACTTGGCTAGTTGGGACTAGCCAAGAGAGAGCTATACTAGGATTAGTCTTGTTTGAGCACTTTGGTGAGTGTAGGTACTGAGACCTAGGTGAGTGTAGAGTGGGTGCTTTAGCTACAGGTTGTACCAGGTAACATTTCTAATCTAGTATTGCTTT
The DNA here is from genome assembly GCA_030789695.1 of Scilla litardierei. Classification (NCBI taxonomy): domain Eukaryota; kingdom Viridiplantae; phylum Streptophyta; class Magnoliopsida; order Asparagales; family Asparagaceae; genus Scilla; species Scilla litardierei. The sequence continues at coordinate 243,646,185 of CM061142.1, read as the reverse complement.
TGGGGCTAGACGTAGGTGTGGGTGCGACCGAACCAGGGTATATCGCATGTGCATGCTGCGACTGCTTTATTATACTCTGCGTCTGATTGATTGTGCTATAACTGCCTGTGATTTCTCGTGGGTTGTGCGAGAATTTTTATAAGCCTATTCACCCCCTAGGCTTAGATCCAGATCCAATAGATCTAACTGTCATATATGTATCATGATCAAATTGACAAGCAAGCATAGCATATTATTATTTGTTGTTCATGAAATGAAATAGAAAACTCAACCAATCAGGGCATCACCACACTAATACCTATTTCTTGAATCCTAGGAATCCGTCAACCGTGTTCATGTCTTTATTCTAAATAGAAAAGGAGGTAGAGATATGGAATTTTGTATTTTTCATATTTTTTTGGCTATTTTTGGCTATTTTTGGCTTTTTGTCTTGCAAGTTTGCGTAAATGCAATGTATTGCAAGGAGCGGTCTATGCATCCCAGATCAGTCGATCTTAGGGCATCGGGTTACAAGGAACCCCAAAGGACCTTTATTTAGGATTTTTTGTTTGATTTTTGTATTTTTATGATTTATTTCTTGGGATTTTTGCAAAGTCACGTAAATGTGATGGAATGCAAAGATGGTCCTTGACCATTTATTTGGCTATATACAAAAGAAAAGGAAAAAACATAGAATCTAGACCTAGACTCGGTATTAGAAATATCCTACTCATCAATGCTTATAGTGTCATGTGGTTATCCTATCTCAATTGGATTACTACTCATACATGAAACACATTTAATTTCTCTCACATATCATGCATATATAGCTAAAATTCAGATTTAGTACATTTCATTTTTAGTTAGGCCGTTTCAAGAATATGAATCACGGAAATATGAGCACTATTAAGAAAAGCATATTAAAAATGTTATCCTACTCAAGGAATATACTATAAAACTATCACTTTCAATTAAGAGTTCGGAAAGATAATCCATTCATATACATTTCAAAATTGAAGCTCACAAGATTTCAAATATCAAGTGATAACTTGTGGTTATACAAAGGGATAATGTGTGCAGATTGTTGGATCCTGCCAAAACAGAGTTAGGATCGATAAATGAAGTTGTGACTTACGCTTGCGTATGCGGCACGGTAGTCACAGAACTTCGCCTTCGGATTCGCCACGACGGATCGAGTCTTCTCACGAACGGAGTAAGGCTACTAAATCCACAATCTAAATCTCTACTTTTAGATTAAGAACTTGGATAAAGAGAGAGGAAGGATTTCGGCAGAGCTTCGCTAGAATGAAATGCATGCAAGAATGCCATGCAAAAGTGTAAGGAAATGGCTTACCCTTGGGTCTTATTTATAGCCCCCAAGGTAGTTATTTTAGGAGTAATTGTTCCTTTGGAACAATTTAACTAAGGTGTACCATGATACATGGCACATTATAAGCTTAAGTTGTACCATATGCATGGTACAACATAAGCTTAAGATATTACCCCTTTATTAGCCATATGTCGCATGCACTTATGCACATATAATGCGACTTTCCCATCAATCTAGAGATCCTCTCCGCAAGGGAACATATTCCCTTTGCACACAACTTCGTGTACGCGACGTTCGAGGTCCGTATTCCCTCGTACATCCCCTACAAGGGTGTACTAACGTCTTCCATATCCAACATCTCCCACTCACACTTGAGGGGATTGTAAGAGAACGTCTTTCTCTTAGTTCTTTCATCTATCATACCGAGAAATAGACCGTGCGACCGTCATGCGCGTAGAGTCTGTTGTTGTGCACTTGTTAGAGATACACAACGACCTCGAAGGTGCAAAGTTGAGTAGTTCAACGCATGCTTTACCCTAGATTATTTCTTCACATTTCTTATACTTTATATTCAACAATTGAATCCCATCTGGATCACAATTGGATGGCCAGCTTTGAATCATTAAAGTCCAAATGTGAATATGAAATCAATCTTCCTCTTTTTGCGAACCTTCTGATCTTGACTTGATTCGCTTTTCTAACGTGCCCCGCCGAGCCGAATTATCATAGCCCATTAGCAACACGCTAAGATAGCGATCATCTCGTCAAATCTAAAGGAACCAATTGGAGTCCTTGAGGGTAAGAGTTAAGGCCCATATGGCCTTTGAGTCTCACATAATAGCAAACACTATTGCTACTAACTCAGTGGTCGAAATGCATACGTGGTATGAACACGTATTACAACATCGCTCCTTTCCCAGGGAGTGTATGTCTCAATGATGTTGTAAGGATGATGATCAGACACCACAATGTCTGACTTTGAGTCCCTTATTCTACTCAAATAATCCTTTGGACTCACATCCCGCATTTAGACAGATAGGATTCCAAAAAAAAGTCCTCTTAGATCTTTTGTAAGCATCCATATGATGCAGATCTTTCATGCGACCATTTTGTTTAAGTCATGACTCTTAAATCATCCGTCTGATGATTTTGACTTCAAACAGGTCTCATCTCTATTCCATCCGTCTGATAGAATAAGGCGGTTGCTCATGTGAGAGAGCCAACCTCAATCTGTCCGACATACTAGAATTCAGCTGAGATTTCAAAAATGTACACAAACATTTCTTAAGAAATTCATATGCAATGTTTGAAAAAGAACTTATTCTTTTATCTAATTTGATCTTTCTCAGACATGGGAATATATATTGGTACAACTCAGCTCTTTACGCAATCCTTGGGATGATAAGTGTTTATAAAACACATTTCTGGGGATCGCTTTTGTAAGCGGATCCTCTATCATCTCATGCGTAGATATGTACCTTATGTCTACCTTCTTGGTTTTATCATAGTCTTTTGCAAATTCGTATCGGATATCAATGTGTTTGATCTTACAAGACACATTATCCTCTTAACCGCTTTCCAGTGTACTTGCCCTGTATTGGATTGGTAACAGCTTACCATTTCCAACGGCAAAACAGATGTCCGGTCTCGTACACACCATAGCGTACATAAGACTATCAACTGCACTGGAATATGGAACTTTTTCCATAATTTCATTTTCCTTTTGGTTCTTTGGACACGATTCCAGATATAAATTATCACATATGCTTATATGAATATCAATGGACTTGCAGTCCTGCATATTAAATCGTTCTAGAACCTTCTTTATATAAGTCTCCTGTGAAAGAGAAAGAAGTTTCTTCGAACGATTCCTTGAAATCTTAACTCCAAGGATATATGCGGCTTTTCCTATGCCTTTCATCTCAAATACTGATGAAAGCCAAGCCTTGATACTCATCACAAAGCCATTGTCATTTCTGGCTATTAAAATGTCATCTATATATAGAGACATGATAATATACTTGCTTTTAATCCTCTTGATATATACTCAGTTATCTTCATCAAGCATGGTAAACCCATTTGATAACTTTATGAAATCGTATATACCATTGCCTCGAGGATTGTTTAAGATCATATATGGACTTATGAAGTTTACAAACCTTATGTTCGTTTCCTTCTTTTACAAACCCTGTTGGTTGTTCCATATAGATCTCCTCGTCCAATTCTCCATTGAGAAAGGCAGTCTTTACATCCATTTGATGTAATTCGAGGTCTAAGCAAGCTACCATTGCCAGAATCAGGCGAATTGAGGTAAAACGAACAACAGGTGAGAACGTCTCTTCGTAGTCTATCCCTTCCTGTTGTGTAAAACCTTTCGCGACAAGGCGAGCTTTATATCTGTCAATAGAGCCATCAGCCTTATGCTTGATCTTGAGAACCCATTTGTTCCCAATAGCTCTACGTCCTCTGGGTAAGTCAACTAAGTCCCAGACTTGGTTAACTTTCATGGATTCTAACTCCTCTTGCATCGCTTCCATCCATTTGTCTTTCGCAGGGCAAGATATGGCCTGTTTGAAAGTAGCAGGCTCGTCATCTTCTTGTAGTAAGTCATAAAGGTTTGCGGAAATTCATCCTCAAATCTTAGAGGAGCCAACCTTGTACGATTACTACGTCGTATTTGAGATTCTTCAAGTCCTTGTTGACTCGAATTTAGAATTGGATCAATTCTAATATCACTCCCACTTGGAATGTCGTTAGAATTGCTCCCACTTGGATCATTATTCCCGTATGGAATAGGATAATCGTCATTCGTATAATCCATTGGTGAAGGTTGAAACGTATTTTCGTTTTCACCAAGAATTCTCCCACTCGAATGAGTAATCCTTCTTGATCATAAATCTCAAATAGAGATAAGTCCTGACTTATCTCACCATGTCTTGGAAACTCATTTTCCAAGAAAGTGACATCCCTCGACTCAAACTCAATTAGCCCACCATTGTCTTCCTGACTAACAAAAAACATAACCTTTGGAGTTTTCTGCGTATCGTATAAAGATACATTTCCTTCCCCTTGGCCCAAGTTTGCCATACTTATGGGAGGAAATATGTGCGTAGGATGCACAACCCCAAGGTTTCAAAATGTTTAAGTCAGGAGACCTTTGGTTCCACAACTCATAAGGAGTGGAGCTAACTGATTTCGAGGGTACGCGGTTCAAAATGAAAGCGGCCGTCAATAATGCATCACCCCAAAAGGTGATTGGCAAGTTAGCTTGCGCCATCATTGAACGGACCATTTTTCATTAAAGTCCTATTCCTCCTTTCTGCAACACCAATTTGTTGAGGAGTATAAGGCATAGTTACCTGATGTACTATGCCGTTTTCATCACAAAGTTCCTTTAAACTTGTTGATTGATATTCACCGTCCCTATCGGTTCGCACGACCTTAATCTTGCGATCTAATTGATTCTCCACTAAACTCATATAGTTTTTAAAGCAGGTTTAGTGCTTTCACTTTTGTGGGATATCAAATAGATATGACCGAATCGGGTGAAATCATCAATAAAAGTGATGAAATAGGACTTCCCGCGTCTTGTCTTGACATTCATCGGACCACATATGTCCGAATGGATAAGCTGTAATGGAACCTCGGCCCTTGTGCCGGTTCCAAACGGCTTGCGACAAGATTTCCTCACAAGGCAATGTTCGCAGGTCGACATTTCAACCTTTGAAACATTGGATAGAAGGCCACGTTTGACAAGTCTATCCATACGCGTTGGTCCAATATGACCAAGCCTTGCGTGCCAACAAATTATATTAGACTCATTAGTCAAAGAATTTGTCACGAGGAAATTTTCATTACATGAGGAATCATACATTGTACTTATTACAATAAATCATTTGAAATACAAACCCAGTACCAATAAAGGAATTATTATAAAATAGGTCCATATTACAATCATGAAGGAACCAACTATAACCAAGACCCATTAAATTGACCACAGTTTTAATATTACTTTGAATATATGGAATGAAGAGAACATCATGAAGTAGGAGAGTGCGGCCGTTGTCCAAGACTAGCTTGCGAGTCCCAACGCCTTTCACTTCAACACGTGTGTTGTTTCCTACATTGATCCACTTCATTCCTTGGAGTATCCGGTGATACTCCACGAAGGACCGTCTGTCCCTTGTTATGTGGTTGGTGGCACCTCGTCACTTCCACTCGTACACGAACGAGCATAGTGACCGAGCTTGTTGCACTTGAAGCACTTGATCCTTTTCAAGTCTTTCTTCTTGTGCCATTTCTTGTGCCCACCCTTATGTTTGGGTTCCTTGGTAGACTCAGGTTGCTTATTACATTCATTAGAAGACTTCGAACGATCTTTACGTTTCTTTCCCCCGTGTGAAGAACTAGCAACCATGTGCACTTCTGCACTTGGCTTAGCAGCCGCAAGCCGCTCTTCCTCTAATTCGAGGTGCTTGGAAACATCGTTGAAGGTCTTGATGCTCTCATTATGAGTGAGATGCATCTTCATCTGATCCCACCCATTTGGTAGGGAACGTATGACTGCTTGGATTTGTTGCTCATCTGTGAGCACATGACCTGCATCCTTTAACTCTGATATTAGATTCGCCATATGTCGCAGATGTTTCCCCATGGAATGATCTGGACATTTCTTATATGAATCAAATCTTATAGTCAAGGCTCGAAGTTTGGACACCGATGTGCCACCAAACTTCTCCTCAAGCTTGGACCATATGTCCATGGCTAAGTCATGTTCCCGGAAGATGCGCATTATGTCATCAGCCATACTGCTTAATAACGTAATGCGTGCTATCTTATTCTTCCGAGACCAAACATCAAAAGCTTCCGTGTCTCGTCTGTGTTGGGCCGTAGTGCCCAACTCGGGTTCAATCATTACGTTCTTTAGAGTTTTGAGCACTTCTTGCTCCTCTAAAACGTATTATATCTTGATGGACCAAAGTTTGTAATTATCGCCATTGAGTTTTTCACCTCTGTTTAACTCAGCGACGATATTCTTTGAAGCGGAAGACATTTTACTTTTTAAAATGCTGCAAAAGACACAAAACCGAAGGTTTGATCAAAACATTGCATAAAAATTCTTAAAATATAACTCCCACTTGAAATGAAAATAGAATATCCCATTTGGATAGTTCTAAAAATTCAAATCCCACTTGGAATTATATTATATTTGATAAGTTACTTTCGAAAAATATTGAAGATGTTGTTCTAGAATCGAAAAGGTCTCTTCGATTCCAATCACCATCTAGAACAACCTTCAATATTCCCCCATCACTTATCAAACAATAGTACTCTTATAGTACTAGCAGCGGAAAATGAGTTTGAAAACGTATTTTTTCAGATATAATTCCCACTTGAAATGATAATAGAATATCCCATATGGATAGTTCTAAAATCAACTCCCACTTGGAATGATATTCATAATTTGATAAGTTACTTTCGAAAGATATTGAAGATGTTACTCTAGAATCGGAAAGGTCACTATATTTCCAATCACCATCTAGAGTAACTTTCAATATTTCTCCCTCACTTTATCAAATGTTAGTACTCTTATAGTACTTTGCAGCGGAAAAGCGTTTTTGAAAACGTATTTTTCAAAACGTATGAAAACGTATTTTTCAAAAAAAAATGTATATTTCAACTTAGTACCCTTATGATACTAGTGAAATATTCGGCACTTCCTGACCATTTGTCGGGAATGAGCCGTAGTCGTGCCAAGGTCGGATCCCCCTTTTGGGGATTTTTCTGCAAATTATCGTCGTTGGCTCCCGTATGGATCCAGGCGTTTCCCCCCGTATGAGAGAATTTTGGCTCAGACGACTGTCGTTTGGCCCCGTATGGGCTAGTCGGTACGTTCATGTTCGACCAAGGCCTTTTGCCGAATTGGTCGACCAAAACACCCAAATTGGTCGACCAAAAAATTAGTCTGAATCACTCCCGGCCAGTGCCGATCAGTCCGGCCCCCGGCCAGGCCCTGACCGCTGCCAGGGCCGACCGTGGCCCTGGCCGCGGCCAGGGCCGGCCATTGGCCAGGCCCTGGCCTGAGGCCAGGGCGCCGCCCTGGCCTCTGCCAGGGCGCCGCCCTGGCCTCTGCCAGGGCGGCCAGGCCCCTGGCCGGGGCCGGGGCCCCCGCCCTGGCCTCGGCCAGGCCTTGGCCGGGGCCAGGGCCCCTGCCCTGGCCTCGGCCAGGGCGGCCTGGCCCTGGCCTGGCCGCGGCCAGGGCTCCCTGGCCCTGGCCGTGGCCGGCCAGGGCCGGCCGGCCATGGCCGGTCGGCCATGGCCCGGCCATGGCTTATTGGCCTTGACCGGCCATGGCCCTTTGGCCATGGCCGGTCTCCCCTTTCATGGGGTGGCCGCATGCACTCCTCCCCCTTGATGGGGTGGTCGCGGTGGTTATTGGCCGTAGCCAACCCCCTCCACATGGGGAGGGGGTGTGCATGGCCTCCATAGCCCATTTGGCCATGGTGCACATGCACCAAAATCCATCTTCTCCGATGGAGATAACTTCCATCATCTTCCTCGATGAAGCACCCGTTCGTCAATGAAGCACCCGTTCGTCGAGAAAGTGGTTATTTTCTAATGGCCGTGTGCCAAAAATGAAAAAATAACATACTACGTGAACGGTCGGTTCTTCCCATCACGGAGAGTTCCTACCATATCCGTAATGATAGGAGACCCTAACGTGAAAAGAACAACCGCTGCGTTCTCTCCGTCACGAAGCGTTCCTACCATATCCGTAATGGTAGGATACCCATTCGTGAAAAAGACAACGACTCGTTCATAGTTTCGACGGGGCGACGGTTTGACCGGGGCGAACACGTATGGCTCTGATACCAATGTTGGATCCTGCCAAAACAGAGTTAGGATCGATAAATGAAGTTGTGACTTACGCTTGCGTATGCGGCACGGTAGTCACAGAACTTCGCCTTCGGATTCGCCACGACGGATCAAGTCTTCTCACGAACGGAGTAAGGCTACTAAATCCACAATCTAAATCTCTACTTTTAGATTAAGAACTTGGATAAAGAGAGAGGAAGGATTTCGGCAGAGCTTCGCTAGAATGAAATGCATGCAAGAATGCCATGCAAAAGTGTAAGGAAATGGGTTACCCTTGGGTCTTATTTATAGCCCCCAAGGTAGTTATTTTAGGAGTAATTGTTCCTTTGGAAAAATTTAACTAAGGTGTACCATGATACATGGCACATTATAAGCTTAAGTTGTACCATATGCATGGTACAACATAAGCTTAAGATATTACCCCTTTATTAGCCATATGTCGCATGCACTTATGCACATATAATGCGACTTTCCCATCAATCTAGAGATCCTCTCCGCAAGGGAACATATTCCCTTTGCACACGACTTCGTGTACGCGACGTTCGAGGTCCGTATTCCCTCATACATCCCCTACAAGGGTGTACTAACGTCTTCCATATCCAACACAGATGTCAAACATGAATAACAATTATAGAAGGAAAATCATTTCTAGCAAAAATAAATAAAGATAAAAATGACGCACAATCACACATTATGATGAATGAAACACACAAAAAGAGAAAAAACAAAGATGAAAAGAAAATGAAATTTTTTGAAAATTTTGAAAAATTCTAAAAATCTTATAAATAAAGTAAAAATGCAACCTGATGCAACTAAATGGCATGGAAATACACTCCCCCAAGCTTAAACGACACATTATCCTCAATATGATCATAAAAAAATAATGAGGAACAACGATAAAAGATATAGGGGGTGAGTGAAATATGATGACATGAATCCATAATGCAAATACATGTACATACAATGATGCATGGAACGCCTTCTCCCAAGCTAAACCAAACAATCCCTTTCATTTGATTCAATCAATAATGTCACAGCTTTGAAAAGCGTGATCAAGTCAAATAAATAGGAAAGTAGGATTTAGTATGAAAGAAGTGCTCGATGGTGAGCAAAAGGATGGGACACATCAAAATATGAAGAAGATAGCAATCAATATAGCACATAAAGGGTTGGGTGCAAAAGATTATTGTTGTCGTCATATGAGGTGATATTTATTCTAAACTAACTAATCAAGCAAATCTATACGGTCATCTCGTTGTCGAGAGGATTTGTGTTTTTTGAAAGAATAAAACTATACTACTAGATTAGAATACACCTGATTCAAATGGTGGATCCAGGATTGTTAGCAGTGCATCCAGCTGTCCTATCAGCACCTTTTGTGGCTCTGCAAGCTACGTATCTCCACGGACACCATCAGATCCCAACAATGTGGCTCCCAGCATCTTCCCAAGGACTCCACATGTACCATGCAAGAGATAAGCTGCATCAATCTGATGTGGATAATTTCTCCCCGTGATAAAAGTTTTCCAAAGAAGGTCATCAAAAGAAATATGTAAGATAAAGATCGGTTGACGGCACTTCCCTGAAAATGTATCTCCGCTCTCGTGCACTATGACATGCAACTCCTCATTGTTCGTCTGAGGATTTTCAGGCAACTCTAGCATATAAGTGTGGGTCTCATCAGACGACTCCTCATCATCGTTAGACTCATCCTAGCTCACCTTCTGATCATATTCAATAGCATCCATGGTAGGTGGCACCTCACTATCCTCGTCAGACACGTCCCATAATACATCTTGCTCATCAGGGTATACGTCCCGAATTACTTCCTTTTCGTGTGCGAACATATCCTGCAAAAGATGCGATATGTCATCAGTACCCGAATCACAATAATTATCATAAATAGGGGTGGATTCGAATAAAGGAAAAGAGTGCGTGAAAGATTCTCCCTTAATGGGAGCAATGAGCTCTGAAGGATGGTCCTCTAATGGATGCTCAGCCATGGTGATGGAAGGCAGAGGCGGTGCAATCTTCTCTATGGCCTCCTCCTGAAATGTAACTTCTGGCTCTGCATAAAATTGAAGCGGAGTGCATACTCTAGCAGACTTCCCTCGTGGGTCTCTATTACGATGACGGCTCTGCTTCCCGACCCCGTGGCCGATCCATCAACGTGGACAACCTATAGCTCGCCTTCATATTGGGTAAATGTTGAGGGGGATTCTCTTTGGTGCGCTGCTATTGTTCTGCATCCGGCCAAGCGTCCAGTGAAGATTTGCCAATCTCTTCGACAGTGCACTCTGCCACGAAGTCCGCCAGCGCCTGCCCCTTGATCACCGCCATGGGCTTGTATGTGATGTCGAACTCGCTAAGCTCGATGCTCCAATTCAGCATTTGACCCGATCTCTCCAGCCTCTTCAGATTCTTCTCGAGCGACGAGTTGGTGTAGACCACAATGAAGTGCACCTGGAAATGGGGTCGGAGCTTCCTCGTCGTCAGAGTTAAGCAGTAGGCAAACTTCTCAATGGGGCTGTAGCAGGTCTCCGCCTCCCGGAGCACCCGACTGGCATAGTAGACTGACCTCTGGATGCCCATGTCTTCTTTAACTACAACCGAGCTGACGGCCTCTTTGTGGCGACGAGATAGAGGTCGAGCTGCTCTACTTCCTCCAGCTTTGGGAGCAGCAACGTGCTCTGTAGATAAGCTTTCAGCTCGCCAAAGGCTTGGGCGCAGGAGTAGTCCCATTAAACCTACTTCCTTGTGCCCTTCCTCATATTGAGGGCCTTTCATAGGATTTTGAAGAATGGGAGGGACCTCTCAGCGGACTTTCACAGGAATCTCCTCAGTGCGGAGATCCGCCCTCTAGCTTCTATAAGTCTTTGACCGTCCTCGGCTCGCTCATATTGATGAGGGTGGATATCTTGTCGGGGTTGGCCTTAATCCCTAGATTGGTGATCATGAAGCCGAGGACCTTCCCAAACTGGACATCGAATATGCACTTGGCCGGCTTGAGCCGCAGGTTGTAGCACTGCACTTTTTGGAAGGTCTCCTCAAGGTCGGCGAGGTGATCCTCGACCTTCTATGGTTTGACCAGTATGTCGTCGATGTAAACTTCGAGATTCCTTTCGACCTGGGGATGGAAGATCTTGTTCACCATCCGTTGATAGGTCGCCCCGGCGTTCTTGATTCCTAATGGCATCTTCGTGTAGCAGAATGTCCCCCGGTCGGTGACGAACGAAGTCTTATCCTCGTTATGGGTCTCCATCTGGCTTTGATTGTAGCCCGAGAAAGTGTCCATGAAGGTCAGCAGCTCGTACTCAGAGGCGTTGTTCACCAAGTGGTCGATCCTCGACAGGGGGAAGCTATCTTTTGGGCATGCCTTATCGAGGTCGGTGAAGTCCATGCACATACGCCATTTGCCACTGGGCTTCTTCACCATCATCATGTTGGCAAGCCAGTCAAGGTAGTTCACTTCTCTAATAAATCCGGCCTCCAGGATGCGCTCCACCTCCTCGCCCGCTGCCTGCATTCTCCCGCCCCCCGCGATCCGCTTCTTCTGCCTAACGGGGTGAGCTTCTGGGTCTAGGTGTAGCTCATGGGCAATCACCGTAGGATTGACTCCAGGCATGTCCATGGGCAACCATGCGAAAATATCAGCATTCGCACTAAGGAGGTCGACTAATCCCTCCTTCAGCTTGGCGGGCAGCTTGGTGCCGATCGACACAGTCTTGTCCGTTTGCTCCGCCACTGGCACCTCCTCCACGTCCTCCATTAGAGCTGGTCATTGATGAACAAAGTCATTCCGACCGTCGAAGAGGTCGATCGGTAGGGCTTGCTTGGACTTTTTTTGCTTGGTGGAGCCGACGTAGCAGATTCGAGAGATCTTCTGGCATCCTCGCACTGGCCCAACCCCATGCGGAGTCTGGAACTTCACCATTTGATGTAGCAGATAGGGGAGAGCTTCAATGTCGGTCATGTAGGGCCGCTTGATGATGTTGTTGCACGTCGAAGAAACGTCGACAACGATGAACTGCGTCATCCTAGTGACGACCTTTGGCTTCTCCCCCAGGGTGACGGACAGGGTGATTACTCTGACAATAGGCACCGAATAGCCAATGAAGCCAACAGTTGGGCCCGTGCACGGCTTTAGCTCCGCATCTTCAGCCCCATCTTTTGGATTGTTGACAACAAATGTCGCACGAGCTTCTGGTGTCGATCAATAGTCAGCTTACGATGGTCGACCCAATAAAAGCCTCCATGATGATGGCGTCTTCGTGTGGTAGCTCGACTCCCTCAAGATCGTCATCAGAGAAGGAGATAGGGGCGAGCTACCCTCCTCTGCTTTCCACTGTGTCGGTGCCCACTGTCATGATTTGTCGAGCATAAGTCTTCCATGCCGAGGCTGATGTGCCACCCGAAGCCGATCCTCTGCATATCACATTCACGTGCATGATCGGATCGGGCATTTGATGGGTGACTTGCTCGACGTTGCAAGTCGACCGAGCGACTCTTGCAAGTACTACGCCCTCGCGTCTCGGCCTTCCTTGGTCAATGAAACTTCGGAGATGCCCGTCCTGGATTAGCCGCTCTATGTCCTTCTTCAAAGTGTAGCATTCGTCGTATCATGGCTGTGGTCCCGGTGATATCGACAGTATTGTAGCAGATTTCTTGTGACTGTCCTTGACTTCATCTCCGGGGGCCCGTCTTTGAGATGCCCATTCGACATGGCCGCCGTCATCACCTCCACCAGGGGGGCATTGAGCCTCGTGTAGTGAGCCTCTGGCACTCTTTCGGGCCCACTTCTCAGAGCGGGGTTCCTGGGGGCGAGGAACCCCCTCAGCGGGCCAGGGCAGTCTTGCCCTCGATGGCCTCCTTGGTCGTGCCTGTGGGGGCGGTCCTAATCATGCCCTCTGGGGAGGTCTTAATCTTTCCCTTGGGGCGGTCCTCCTGCCTCGGTTGGATATTAGGTCGTGCCTCAGCATGGGGTGTTTTGGCCGGTGTAACCTCCATCATCATCCCCAATGCCTCTTCACTTAGCATGAACTTCTTCGCCCAGGAGAAGAGGGCATCAAGATCGCCAGGCGGATCATGGAGCAGTGATTTGAGTAGACTCCTATTTGCCAGCCCCTCCTTGAAGGCCGCCATGACGAGCTCATCTCCGTAGCTCGTCATGCTAAGTCTCTCTTCATTAAAGCACTGTAAGAATCTCCGGATGGTCTCCCCCTCCTTCTGGACTACTGTGAACAAATAGTCCGACGACTTCATCCTTCTCCACCCGGCCAAGAACTACTGACGGAACTTGCAGGAATGGTCGTCGAATGAATCAATGGAGCGGTTGGGCAAGCCGTTGTACCACTCCACTGTCGATTTCTTCAAGGTCGTCTAGAAAGCTCAGCAAAGGAGGGCGTCATCCACTCCGTGGATCTCCATCACTCCACAGTATCGCTTCACATGCTCTAGGGGATCGCTCGAACACTCATATAGTTCAAACTGAGGGAGCTTGAACCTGTTGGGTACCGGGGTTGAGATCACCCTCCTGGTTAGCGGGTTGGCCTCTTCAGGGTAGGGGGAGGCATGGGCGACCTTCGGGAGATGTTTCAGCCGCCTTGGAACCCTCGCCTCTAGTTGGAACCTCCAGATGAGCCACCACGGCGCTCAGGGGAGTTCCTCTCGCTCCCTGGAGGTCAGGCTTCGATCGTGGCTCCATCGCTGCCGGTCATTATACCTAGGAGAGTGGTGTTTTGACCGGTGGGGACTTCTGCTTCGGTGGGAGCATCCTTCTCGGCTTAGCTTTGCGATCTCTTGCATCGGCGGCTTTCGACAGCGTGATCCAGCCTGGGGCTTTCTCGTACCACCGGGGCCGACGCCTGGGGGACTCCTCGGTTCCCCTCTTGGAGTCTAGTCCTCGCGACAACGATGAGTTGACGCTGTCGGAGGGCCGCTTCTTCGTCGAGTCGCCTTTGCAGTGGGAGGGCTTCCTCTTCGTCGAGCTTCCTTCGCAGAGCGGCCTCTTCTTCTTTGAACTGGGGGAGGATGTCCCACCTCACGTTTCGGGGCCTAGAAGGGCCTTCGGATGGAGGCCTGGTGGGTCTGGCATCGGTCCAGTCTTCCATCATCTTGGTGAAGTTCTCTCGAAGTTTTGGTATACGCCGAGGGACGCGGCCTGAATGACAGCGCCAACCCCTCAAGGGGAAAATTCAGTGGGGGAGTCCTTTCGGGAGAGCGGGGCTCCTCAGCCATGGGCATCTTGCTATGACGGGAATTGCGGTGACTGCATGCGGGGTCTGACATGGGTGTAACCATAGGTTCCCACAGACAGCGCCAATTGTTGCGGGTCAAGTCCACCCAACAATAGAATGCGCTTCGAAGGCGAAAGATCCAAGGTCGCCGGTTGGTCACCGATCACTTGATATGTGAGCCGAGCTTCCTGCGAGAAGAACAACTCGTTAGAAAGGCTGGGTTGGCTGTCAACCCATAGCCTCTCTGATGGTTAAGTCAGTGAATGACACTTTTAGGCGTGGGTCGGACACGCTGGACGATCTTAAAGTAGATCAGCTTTGCGTGACGAGCTTAAGTGGAAGGCACAGATATATGGACGATATCCGACCTTGTAGTATTGAATGTAAGTTTACGATTTCAACCGACCAACCCCCTCCTTGGTGGCTAAAGGGAGGTATTTATAGTGTTAAGAGTAGGTTGATCGCCTTTTAATCAGCTGTCGCTTCTGCTTAGCTGGAGCATTAGTGGGGACGCGATTGGTCGGCGAGGGTGTCAGAGATATTTATCGAACCGCCTCAACCTGGCATTAAATGGGTGTCAGAGTGTGTCAGAGATATTTGTGTATTAATTGGAGACGCGACGGGCGACCATCAGTTCTTTTTCTTAACCTATGGTATTGATTGGAGGCATAAGTGGCCATACATCACCATGTCAGAGATATTTGTGCCTGGTAGGTCGCCCTCAGAGTGAGCCAAGCTCGACATTCAAGCTTGGCGCCACAAGTCTCTTTTTGGCCGTGCTTCTTGTGTGGAGAGTAGGCGAGCTTCTTCTTCTCTAGGCTGGCGAGTCTTCCGCTCGATCAACTGATGAGCTTGTCTCTTGACTCTGTTGGCGAGCTTGTCGCTCAGTAAAGCGAACTTCCCAGTGTCGGGGCGAGCTTCCCGTTCGGGCTTGTTCTCATTCTGGATGGTCGAAGAGCTGTTCGCTTGAGCTTCAAATATTTAGGCATTTATTCTCTGGGCCGGCCTTAAGGCCGTAACAGTAAGTAAGGAAAGCCATGCTTGAAACAAGCCAAAAAAAACTTACATTACCATGTTTTTTGAATTGCAAATATATAAATACCAATCCTTACATAAACCAACAGAGGTGGGCAACCAAACTTGATGCAAAAAAAAAGATAGGGCAGACATGCATGAAACAGCCAAGCCAAGTATGAAACAGCACGCCAAAAACCATAACATGGTCAACATATAAAATGGAAGCCAAGGATGTTCTAACAAAGCCAACATAGCAAGCAAGCAAAGCCATGCTTGAAACAAGTAAAAAAACTTACATTGCCATGTTTTTTGAATTGAAAACATATAAATACCAATGCTTACATAAACAAATAGAGGTGGGCAGCCAAGCTTGATGCAGCAAACAAATATAGGGCAGACATGCATGAAACAGCCAAGCCAAGCATGAAACAGCAAGCCAAAAGACATAACACGACCAACACATAAAATGGAAGTCAAGGATGATCCAGCAAAGCCTATATAGTAAGAAAGCAAAGCCATGCTTGAAACAAGCCAAAAAAAATTACATTGCCATGTTTTTTGAATTGCAAACATATAAATACCAATGCTTACATAAACCAGCAGAGGTGGGCAGCCAAGTATGATGCTAAAAAAAAGTAGGGCGGACATGCATGAAACAGCCAAGGCAAACATGAAACGGCAAGCCAAAAACCATAACATGGCCAACACATAAAATGGAAGCCAAGTATGATCTAACAAAACCAACATAGTAAGCAAGCAAAGCCATGCTTGAGACAAGCCAAAAAAACATACATTGCCATGTTTTTGAATTGCAAATATATAAATACCAATGCTTACATAAACCAACAGATGTGGCAGCCAAGCATGTCGCAGAAAAAAAGATAGGACAGACATGCATGAAACAGACAAGCCAAGTATGAAATATCAAGCCAAAAACCATAACATGGCCAACACATAAAATGGAAGTCAAGGATGATCTAGCAAAACCAACATAGTAAGCAAGCAAATCCATGCTTGAAACAAGCCAAAAAAACTTACATTGCCATGTTTTTTGAATTGCAAACATATAAATACCAATGCTTACATAAAACAATAGAGGTGGGCAGCCGAGCATGATGCAGAAAAAAAGATAGGGCAGACATGCATGAAAAAGCTAAGCCAAGCATGAAAAAGCAAGCCAAAAACCATAACATGGCCAACACATAAAATGGAAACTAAGGATGATCCAGCAGAGCCAATATAGTAAGCAAGCAAAGCCATGCTTGAAACAAGCCAAAAAAACTTACATTGCCATGTTTTTTTGAATTCAAACATATAAATACCAATGCTTACATAAACTAACAGAGGTGGGCAACATGTGCAAAAAAAGATAGGGTAGACATTCATGAAACATCCAACTCAAGCATGAAATAGCAAGCCAAAAACCATAACATGGCCAACACATAAAATGGAAGCCATGGATGATTCAACAAATCCAACATAGTAAGCAAGCAAAGCCATGCTTGAAACAAGCTAAAAAATTACATTGCCATGTTTTTTTGAATTGCAAACATATAACTACCAATGCTTACATAAACCAACAGAGGTGGGCAGCCGAGCATGATGTAGAAAAACAGATAGGGCAGACATGCATGAAACAGCCAAACCAAGCATGCAATAGCAAGCCAAAAAGCATAACATGGCCAACACATAAAATGGAAACCAAGGGCGATCCAACAAAGCCAACATAGTAAGTAAGTATGGCCATGCTTGAAACAAGCCAAACAAAACTTACATTGCCATGTTTTTTGAATTGCAAACATATAAATAGCAATGCTTATATAAAACCAACAGAGTTGGACATCCAAGCATGATGCATAAAAAAAGATAGGGCAGATATGCATGAAACAACCAAGTCAAGCATGAAACAACAAGCCAAAAACCATAACATGGCCAACACATAAAATGGAAGTCAAGGATGATCCAGCAAAGCCACCATAGTAAGCAAGCAAAGCCATGCTTGAAACAAGCCAAAAATTACATTGCCATGTTTTTTGAATTGCAAACATATAAATACCAATGCTTACATAAACCAAAGAGGTGGGCAGCCGAGCTTGATACAAAAAAAAAGATAAGGCAGACATGCATGAAACAACCAAGCCTATCATGAAACATCAAGTCAAAAACTATAACATGACCAACACATAAAATGGAAGCCAAGGATGATCCAACAAAGCCAACATAGTAAGCATGGCTTTGCTTGAAACAAGTCGAAAAAACTTATATTGCCATGTTTTTTTGAATTGCAAACATATAAATACCAATGCTTACTTAAACCAATAGAGGTGGGCAGCCGAGCATGATGCATAAAAAAGATATGGGATACATGCATGAAACAGTGAAGCCAAGCATGAAACAGCAAGCCAAAAACCATAACATTGCCAACACATAAAATGGAAGTCAAGGATGATCCAGTAAAGCCAACATAGTAAGCAAGCAAAGCCATGCTTGAACCATCAGGTCATAGAATATGGCCAAGCCACGCATGAAACCCTAACCAAGAGCCCTCAGAGTAATAAATATAATTTTCATTGCTGGTTTCTTAACTTTGATAAACTTCCGATCAACTAAGTATTATCAAATACCTTCATACTTATCAACTAAGTATAATCCATACTTATCAAAAACCAAACATACCATATCAAGATACCAACACAATAGTAGCAAGCCGACTTTCACACACACATTATTCATATTGATTGTTTCATCACTGGGCTCTAGTATGTAGGGAACCAAACAAAATTAGGGTATCATGCTACTTGGATGGGTCCGAAAAGAATCATGGAGGCAAACCAACATATAGCATATCAAAGTTGACATAATTAGAATCAAGAAACATACCCATGCAAACAAATAGATAACATCAGAGCATGCTAAGGTGTCGAAACCATCAAGGAGCCAAGAATAAGGAAATTATCCAGCAAATATAGATCCTTGTAAAATTTGGAAAGACGATCCAACTGATGCTTGCTAAAATCGAACAAAACCCCGTTATTTGGACCGACCGATCGCCGATGATCCAACTAGGGCATCACCATAAAGTTAGGGCATACCTACAGTGATCCACCTACAACATCAATGGCGGCAACCGAAGATCAACGGAAAACAACGTCGTCAGCGAGGGTTTCATCAAAGCAAAAGGAGAGATGAGAGTGATGTGAAAGATGAAGCATCAATGAGAGGTGATCAAAACAAGTGGGCCCCAAAAACAATATTCTCAAGCGTGATCTGCGGAATTTCTGGTGATTTTTCTCTTGAGAATTTTGGCGACAGCTTGGCTCCACGTCGGTGCCACCGCGGATGAAATCTCAAAGAAAACCAAAGAGCAAAGTAATTCAAGCCCCTTGAAAGCCCCCTAGAAAGTGGCCAATAGTTGATGAATAGGGCCTCAACATCGTAAAATCCACACTTTCTGTCACATTTCCAAGTTGTAGAACATGCCCCAAGTCACAACAGAATCTTCGATGATCACGGGTTAGCCCGTGCATTTAATTCGGATCCCACTTGTTCACTGTTCTTTAAAAGATTTGAACCCGTCATTTCTCTTAAAGGAAAGAAATGTCATGATAATGCCATTTTGAGCCAAACTGAGATGAATTCTATTGACGGGTAATTCCGTCCCACAATAATTAGGGTGTTGACGAGGACGCCTCCAGTGACATGGCGCTCCATCAGCTGAAAAGTGGGACTCGATGAATGATGGTCCCGGGTCGGGGAGAGATAGGTTCGAGATGTTGAGTTGAAGCCCGACTTAACTCTGAGCAGTTTTCGTAGGTCTGCAACATAGAAAAATCGTCAAGGGGGTCGGATCTGGGTTCCGACCCAAATCCCATCAATGCTTAAGTCAGTGGATGACTAAGAAGGAACTCGGGGAAGCTAGGTCCAACCTATTAGGAGGTCGTCCAATCACTGTCTCGCCGAGCTATGGAGGAAGAAATATAAAGTGAAAACAGATATCTGAGTATCAGAGTACCTAAGTGCTTAGTATCTCTGGAGATCATTCCATGTCTTATCGTCGTTGAGACTACTTATAGGTAATGGTTCCTCTAAGTGTCGTTGGTGGATAACGACCTCCTTTTTATGACGGCATCATTGTCCCATCTTTGTGCCGTTATCCCTGAAAAAGAGCATAACTGCCGACCATTTACTCTGCCATTACTAACCAACCCATTACTAACTGACGCCTCAATATTCGGGAGTTCAACGGGTGGATGAGCTGTTGTTTTGTTTGGACAAGCAGTTGGCCTCATATGTGAGCCTCTGGTCTTTTGGGGTGATGCGATGTATTCAAATCAGGCTTCTTTATTCAAGTGAAATATTTTCTTCGCCACGTAGGTCGGCCAATGTAGTAACAAATTCAATACACGATATTGAGTTCAAACGGCAAGAAATCAAGTTAATAGAACAAGACACAGCCACACAAACAATATATAAGGAACGTATGCTTGTTTTGTATCTCGCATGGGTCAGCTTTATTTAATCCGACAAAGGTTATTCGGCGGTAAAGAGATGTTTGACTTTGCAAATAACAAGCACACGGACATTTATGCAAATATTACATAATCGAGGATGACCACCGAAAAAATCTAATTAAATTAATATGAGAATTAAACCCGAGCGAAAGCAAGAAAGAAAAGGCGAAGGGGGGGTGTGAGAGAGGGGAGAGGGGGTGTGCTCTGGCCCGAAGCTGGCTCTTCAGAATTGAGATAGGGAGGTTTCGAGATATAGTGAGGGAAGGGAGAGGGAGAGGGAGAGGGAGGTGTTATGCTGCCGTTTCTAGGGTTTCTCTTTCTCTCTTTCTCGTCGGCGATCAATTCGGGTAATTTAACGTCTCATTTGCGAATAATTCTTCAATTTCATCCCCTTTTGTTCTTCTGATTGATTAGTTTCTTCTTGTTTTATTCATTCGTCGACCGCTCTATCGCTTTGTCGAATGTTGTAGATCTTTGCATCATCACCTTTGCCTCGTATTTGCTTTATACTTTTCTCCATTACGCTTTATTGCGATGGGGAAGAAAGAGTCAAGGCAGGGTTCGTTTTCAAGATTCCCTTTTGATTCCTTTTTTTCTCGTCTTTTTTGTTATTTTTTGTTTTGAATGTTACGGTTTATTTTAAAGGGTTTGGTGTTGCTCTGCTTGGAATTAGGGTTTGTTCGAGACTTAATTTAGATCAATATTTTGGGATTTCGAGTGTTCCGTCATAACATCACGTCGAATTCTTAGTGATCGACACGGGTGTTTTCTTTATTTGTGGGAAAAGGTGGATTTTGTTTTCTTTTTTAAATGGCCGTAACTTATCTATGGTCACGGTTATGTTAAAATCCTAATATTGCATCATAGTAGGTAGGAGTGTATTCTTGATAATTGCTTTAGCTTTTTTTGCTTCATTGAGCTGTTTTTCTTTAGTCCGAATGTGGAGTATAGAGCTATTAATTACAGTGCTACCTGGATGGACGTGCAAGGGATTTAGATTTGCTAATTGATTGAAAAATTGATTTTATATACCCATTCCATTTTGTGCATATTTTTACCGTTGATGATATCATAGCTTTTAGCTGTTATGCAGTAGTCTTTTAAAAATTTCTGTAAGAGCAACTCCAACCCAAATCTCTAAAAACCCCCCTTCAAAATGGAATATCTCTAAAAGATGCCATTTTGGAGGAGGGGCAACTCCAACCCACCATCTTCAAATCCTATTTTCTCTTTGTTTAAGCTTTACTAATGAAAAATATTTATCATTAAAATGGGTTAATCTAATATATTATTTCTGTATGAAAGAAAATTATAAATAATATTATTTTTCAATGTTCATTTTTTAATTTTTAAGTATTTAGTATTTCTTGTTATATTGTAAATATTTTAAATTTGCTCGAAAAATATCTAATATTGGTCTCATTTTGTAGGTATAATTGAGATATTTCCAACAGTACTAAAATTATTAAATTTGGTCATGTAATTTGTAAAATACATTAGTTATAAATAATCATAAGTATTTTAATTATTGGCTAAGTTGTCATTAATGAGAGGTTTAGAGATTTGGAGGGGTGAATAGTGCCCCTCCAAATATGGAGGGGTACTGTAGCAAATCTCTATTCCTATCTCTATTTTGAAGATGGGTTGGAGCAACTTCAATCTCCATTTTGGAGGTATAGAGAAGGGTTGGAGTTGCTCTAACTGGGGTTTCTAGTTGTTTTCACAAACCACGTGGTGATATTGTAGCAAAGATTTTTTTATGTATGCAATTTCAAATTAGAAAGCGTCTTCTCACTATCAAGTGCAAACTGCATTTCGGGTTGCGCAGGCTGTGTTTAATTGGAAGAAAACATGGAGAATTGGAGTAGAAATGGAACAAAAAAAAGGGGAAAGTGAGGGAAAATAAATTTGAAGAAAAATGGAAAGATTAAAAAAGGGGTGATATGCCGCCTTTTTTGTGATATTGGAAAACATGAAAGAGTATTACATAGTATTAAATAGAGAGCAATCATTCGGTTAAGATCAAACTTCAGATGAGTGAGTTCCATTGAGCTCTTATTAAGACTCCGGGATATTGTGAACCAGGCTGCCATGTGCAAGCTATACTAACTTTTGACGTTTTTATTAAACTTTATCTGGATTTTGTTTGGTTTGAAAATATAAATGGGAGAGGAATTTAACATAAATGTTCTATTTCCTTTACTTCATTTTCTTCCTTGCTTCCTACCTAGCCAAAAAATTGAAATTTGGAAGCCAATTATCAGTTTCCTCTCAGTTTCTTTTCTCTTCATTGACCTCTATTCACGCCATAAAAATCTAAAAGTATAACTGTAGTTAGCAGAAAGGTTCCATTGTTATGCCTATTTTTCATTCTTTTTCATCACACCTTCATAAAATGGTTCGTAGTGCATATTGAATGCACATAATAATTGTTATGTGGATAACCCTAAGAGTTGTACCATTAAAAACACTTTAAACAATGTTGTATGCTGGAAGTACCCTCTTTGGCATCTTCAGTTCAATCATTGTCTACAAGATGACACTTGAAAATGGTGTATTTCTCTAGTTTGCAGACTGAACTTTTTGACTTTTTTTTTAATTTGATGTTTTGGTGATTGTTTGAAAGTAAGATTTATAAAGCATATTTCAGTTTATATTAATTATTTTTAATTCTTACTTTTGAATGCTATACACGTTTATACAAGGGGAACATGGATCTGGCTTTATTTGTCACGTTCATGTGGTATTAATGTGGGTAAGGTTTCTTTTAAGACATTAAATTTTGATTGAAATTACTAAATTTTGATTGAAATTACTGGCTTTCATAATCTAATGTAAGCTGGGTCTTTGGTTACTTAGAGATGAATTTTAACTAGGGAACTTATTTTCCTTTTTACCTATTTTGTTGTATGACTTATCT
This sequence comes from Scilla litardierei, assembly GCA_030789695.1. Taxonomy (NCBI): domain Eukaryota; kingdom Viridiplantae; phylum Streptophyta; class Magnoliopsida; order Asparagales; family Asparagaceae; genus Scilla; species Scilla litardierei. The sequence goes on along the minus strand of CM061142.1, from coordinate 243,623,316 downwards.
CTTGTTTCTTTCTTTCATTCTGTCTTTTCGTTATGTATGACAGTGGAAATGCCAGCCTTTAAAAGTTTTTATCATATGGTATTATGTACAACAAGAAAGTTCCCTGAGAGCAGTCCTTAAAAACTCATTTTCATATTACATATTTTATTATCTCTTGCTATTTTTTATTTTTACTTTTTTATCACGAGACATGTGAAAGAACCAAGATAGTTATGAAGCACAAACTCGTATAAATTTTATCATATGGTATCTGTGCGCAATCCTGGCAAAATTATTGTAATGTATATTCAGCTAGAGAGCTTTAGTGACCAAAGAAGCATAATTATGTAAAATGAACAGTAGAAGATTTAGGGTATATATGGGAGATGAAATTACTTAAATGCAAAAATAGTCCCCCTCCTGTTTGTACTTTGTATTTCAATTTGTGCTATGTTAGAGTGGATTTTTGTTCTTCAGTTTTGTGCTAAATTATTAGGTTTTTCAGAAGTTGGTGCAATGTATGTTAATTTCTATGAGCAGATATATAGAGTGAAGGATTGACCGACTACCGGGGATAATTATGATTTCTTTTAACATGGAGATGGCAGCTTTTTGTTGAGCTAAGGCTAGTAAAAAGATTGTTGTTTACATGAGACACGTCGGCAGATTCTTCATTGCTGTTGCGAGTGCTCTTGGACAGTTGGATCACGAATGATGGAAACACTGTCTGATGGGTATCTGATCAATAGTTACTATGTACAGAGGACCGTGCATGGTGCTATGCATGGCAGTTTGGTTTGATTTTGTACATTTACATGGGTACTAAAAATAGATATGCTAGCTGTAATATAATACATAATACTCCATCTAGTTGAGATATGTAATCATGGTTTCTATTTCTGCGGTCTGTTTGCAAGCAAAAAGGACACGATTTATATATATTTGAAATGTTAGGTCTGTACTGAACAAATGAAATCCATGTTCAGATATTTGAAGTATTTATACATGCCATTCATTATTTAAAAAGTACCAAAATGAATATGGTACAATAGGGTTTAGTCAGGTATTATGCTCCTTATTTTGAACACACATCATTATACTAGTGTCCTTGATGAGATCATCGCATATCAGAGGAGGCGGCGCAAGAAGGATCATGGATCGACTAATTAGGAGTGTCATTTTGTGAAGATTTTGGGCGCGTTTGCAAAGTTCTGGGTTTTCGGGGGTTATTTGTTCTTTATGCTTGTTTTGAGAAGAAAAATCCTAGATTAGAGAGTAAAACTCTAGCCTAAGAGAGATTAAGCTTTGTCTCTTAGATCTAAAGCTTGGATATTTGGACCTTGTAATTCCTTTCTATCAAATATAAAAAAAATCCTATTTTATCCTCTCAAACCTTAGATTTCCCATCAAATTGGTATCATAGCCTATTTTATCCGCTCCACGCGAGTTTCTTAGGTGGACCAGTATCTGGAGGAGAGGGACCAAATGTTGGAGGAGTTAATGCGCCACTTGATGAGAGCCCAATAGCTTATGAAGAACCGGACAGATGAACATATGAGAGATGTGTAGTTTGGGGTGGGTGACGGGGTGTATTTGAAGCTGCGACTTTATCGACAGCGCTTCTTGGTGCACATGCAGGACGAGAAGTTGTGACATCGCTACTTGGTCCTTATATTGTTGAGGCAATGATTGAACATGTAGCGTATAGGCTGAGATTGCCATCAGAGTCAGCCATCCACTCAGTCTTTCATGTGTCACAGCTTTATCGGACCATCAGAGACCATACTTCTTCCTCGTTACTACTATTGTCACTGACAGATGACATGGAGGTACTTTTGGACCCGTCCGAGTTGAAGGGGGTTTGCCAGGGGAATTCAGGAGCACACGAGGTGTTGATTATGTGACGGGCCTTTTAGATCATGAGACCTCGTGGGAACCTTACGGAGTTATTGCACATCAGTTTTCAGATTTTCACCTTGAGTACAAGGTGGTTCTTTTGGGGGAGTAATGATGAGATCATCACCTATCAGAGGAGGTGGTGTAGGACGGATCATGGATCGACTAATTAGGCCAGGGACATTTTTGTGAAGATTCTTTTCGCTTTTGCAAAGTTGTGGGTTTTCCGGCGGTTATTTGTAATTTGGGACATATATGTCCTTTTTATGTTTGGTAGAGAACTTCATCTCCTTTATGCTTGTTTTAAGACGAAAACTCCTAGATTTGAGAGTAGATACGTAGGATAAGTGAGAGCAAACTTTCTCTATTAGATCCAAAACTTGGAGAGTTGGTTTCCTCTCGAAAGACACCCTTATCTTGTAATTCGTTTCTCTCAAATATAAAAATCCTATTTTTATCCTCTCAAACCAAAAATTTCCCATCAGTCCTGCAGATGTATTTTTTTACCATGCAGGCCACTGAGCAATGGATGACTTGCTTCTCAAGTGACTGCTAGTAGTCTCTAGCTGCAAACTTCAAACGTACTTAGTTACCACAAGTCATATTGGAGCTGTCGGGATTGTCATCTACGAAACATCATCTATGCAAAATGTAATTTTAGATTATTAGGCTTCAATAAGAAGTGTTTGTTTAGTTTGTTGTGGGTAAATCTGGTTTATGTAAGGTTTCCTTTCGGAACCTTTTAAGAAATTTACAAGGATCAAACTTTAGGGTTTAAATAGGATTTAAAGATGCAATAAGGCGTGGAATCATTTGGATGTAGCCTGAGATGGCGGGATAACTGTAGGTTAAGCCACATGGATTGCGAAGAGAAATGAAGAAGGATAAGGAGAGAATTAGAATATGGAGATATATATGGAAAGAAGAAAACAAGGTCCAACCATCGTGAATGCCTCGTGAATATTGTAAATTTATGGCATTTAGATTTTGTCTTGCAACAACAACAAACAACAATGACGACGGCAACGCGATTGACCTTCAGGGGCATTTTTTGTAATTTTGACCTTCATGGGGTAGTTTTGTAAATTCTGTAATTCTGGACTAAAACAATGTTTTTATTAGATGGCGGCTAAGATTAGGGATTTTATGTTGAATTTTGTGACGGAAATCCTTTAGGAGTTGGATGAACCTTAGATTTTGGAGAGTTTAGGCTTTGCTCTCGAATCTAAAGCTAGGAGAGCAGTCTCTCGAATTGAGGCCACATATCTTGTTATTTCCTTTAAAATCTATTAAAAACCTTACTTGTTTATCAAATTCCACCTCAAAACTCTAATTTCATCTTCAATCCACATTCGGAGCGCATCAAATTGGTATCAGAGCAACAATCTTAGCATCAATGACGGGGCATCGACAAAAAAGATTGAAGCTTTAGAGGAAAAACTTAATGTCGAAGTATGAGAATTGAAGAAATTGGTGGAAGAGATAAGAATGACGTTGATTTCCATCAAATCCGAAGTGAAGGAGACAATCGAAGCCTGGATCGAAGCCCGGTTAAACGCGTCGGAGGTGAGGATGAAGTCCATGCAAGCCCTAACACAACACATTACTCAACGATTTCCTGATCCAAAAGTGACGAAAAATTCAGATGTGGACAATAACTCAGATTTAGGGCAAAATGCGCAATTTTCGGCAAAAGGAAAGGAAAAATCAAAGAATTTGAAGAAGTGCTACTCTCCGATTCGGATCTCGACTCCGTGGAGGCGACAGACTACAACACGGGAGGTGACGATCCCTGAACCCTCGTTGGGGGCACCACGACCCTGAGGCGGGATGCTCCAAGCGGCTGCCCTGAACCAGCCGAGCCCTGTCTGGGCAGACCGCCAGGGCCTCGGCCAGCTTCAGCTGAGTCTCTAGGGGCCACGAGACACCTTTGCGGCACGTTGGGAATTGGGGGAGCGGTTGATGATTCATCGGGGCAACGAGGATGATTTGGAAGACTTTCAGGCTCCCTTGACCTTGGTTTTGCAGGAGAGAAACTCTGACGACGTGTTCTGGACTATGATGAGCTCGATGATTACCACAATGAAGTCCCAGACTATGAGGAGGATGGAGAAGACGTCGATTAGGGAGATGGTGGTTGGGAGGAAGACAATGGAGAAGTAGACAGATTTGAAGACTGATGCACCATGGGACCCGCACATGCATAAATATTATGACCAACGCCAAGGAAGAGCAGTACAAGGGGGTTTCAACACAGCCATCAGAGTCAGAAAATTGAAGATATCGAAATTTGAAGGAGAGGACCCTTATGGGTGGACTATCAGGTATAGAGGTATTTTGAGGTGACTCGTCTGATAGAAGCGGAGAAACTGAAGGCGATTGTGATATGTTTGGAGGGTGAAGTCTTATCCTGATATCTGTGGAGAGAGCAGAGGCGACCTGTGCGTTCATGAGAAGAATTTAAAGACTGCATGCTTCACAGATTTCGCAACATCAGGGGAGAGATATAGAGATCTTCATGAGCAGCTCTTTGCCCTTAGACAGGATGAGACTGTCAGGGAGTACATCAAGAAGTTTAAGATGCCATCAGGCCGTGATCGGGGATTGTCAGCAGAGTCATTGGAGGGGAGTTTCATGAAAGGTCTCAAGGCTAACATTCGGGCTGAGCTACACATACAGAGACCTTGAGGGCTATTGGACAGAATGGGGTTGGCTCAAATGATAGAGTATCTACTCACGGAGGAGCAACGCGTCAAGGGAGTGTGGAGCGGATCTACTTTTCTCAGCCAGGTGCCGACAGTAGTCCAGGAGGCACCACTAGAAGGGACCCTCGCTAATAGAGAGAAGGGCATCGAGGCATGACCAAGGGGCAATTCAAGCACATGATTGAGGCTGAGATGCGAGACAAATGAGCGAAAGGCTTGTGCTTTAAATGCGATGGGAGGTTTACACTAAGACACTGATGTGGCAACCACACTAAACAATTACTGATAGTGGATGATGAGGATGAGGATGGGGCGGCTGTGGAGGTAGAGGCAGAGGAGATAACAGACCCGAGCATCCCCATCTTGACGTTGTGGAGGTTTCATTAAATTCCGTGGTGGGATTTACTTCGAACCACATCATGAAGTTGGCAAGGAGGATATCAAATCAGGAGGTGACGGTATTGATTAACAGTGGTACTACTCATAATTTTATCTCCAACCGGGTGGTGATCATCATGGGCTACAGTTCGTCAACACATGGAGTTTCAGAACAATGATGTGGATGGGGCAGGTGGAGTGTAGCAGAGGGGTGTGCTAATGGCTTCTTTTGACTATCTAAGAAGTGCAGATAGTCGAGGACTTCCTACCATTGGACTTGGGGAGTACATATGTTATCTTGGGCATGCGGTGGCTGCAGTCTTTGGGGACCAGAATCAGTTGGACGGTGCTACAGATGGAGTTTCAAGAAGATGAAAGATCGTCACTCTCCAGGACGATCCGAGCTTGTCGGTCTATGGTTTTCTTAAAGACCATGGCCAATGCCATTCCGATAGAGGAGGATGCTTTTTAGTAGAGCTGCAGGGCTTAGCAGTTGAGTATGAGGAGCAGGATATTTTCATAGAGGTGCAACAGAATTTGATCCATTTCGATAAGATGTTTCAGGTGTCTCGTGGCCTTCCGCCTCCACGGGACCACGAGCACGCCATTGTCCTACGAGAGGGAGTCTCATCCGAGCACGCCATTGTCCTACGAGAGGGAGTCTCATCCATCAGTGTGAGACCTTATCAATACCATTAGGTATAGAAAGATGAGTTTGAGAGGATGGTAGGAAGATGATTCAGACCGATGTGATACAGTATGAGTCCTTTTAGCCGGTCCTGTTTGTGAAAAAGAAGGATGTCAGCTGGAGATTTTGCGTAGATTACATGGCGTTGAACAATGAGACAATACCTGATAAATTCCATCAGGATATCATCAGATCATGATGCGAACTGCAGATGTGTCCAAGATAGCTTTTAGGATACATGAGAATCATTACCTGTTCTTAGTCATGCCGTTTGGTTTGATTAATGTCCCATCTAGGGATGAGAATGATCGGTGCCGAGTCGGGCCAAATAGACGCTCAATTCAAATGGTCGGGCTTTCGGGCTGGTCCAAACCCATATGTACCTTTTAATAATGTCCAAATAGGCATAAAGCGGGCATTGGGCCAGCCCATGAGTGCCCATTGAGCCTATCTTAATTAGAAATTTATAGAAATTTATAGGAAAACTAGTCATAACTCGTGCCCGCGGGCACGGTTCATTTAAGATTTTCCCTTGCGAAATCTTTGTTCCCCGGAATTTTTTTTCAAAGCCAAAATTTAAAAGAAAAATAAAGTAGCTTACAATATTTAGCGACACCGGTGCCTTCGGCGTGGGTGCCTTCGGTGCGGAACAACAAATTTAGCGCATGCGCCTTCGACACAGAACACCAAATTCGACGTGGGTGCCTTCGGTGCAGAACAACAAATTCGATGTAAAACAACAATTTCGACGCAGATGTCTTAGACGCGGAACAACAAATCAGCGTTAAAAATGGCGCGGGCGCCTTCGGCGCGGAACAACAAATTCAGCGCATGCGTCTTAAACAACAAATTCGACGTGGGTGCCTTCGGCGCAGAACAACAAATTCGACGTAAAACAACAATTTCGGCGCAGATGCCTTACGCGCGGAACAACAAATCAGCGTTAAAAAATTTAGCGGACGCCTTCGGCGCGGGCTTCATATACATATAACCCGTGCCCTTGGGACACTGTTCATTTAAAAATCTTGGACCCACTAATTTTAAACAAACATCAATAATTATTAGTTTCACCTGAAATATTAGCATATGGGATCGAAATTTTACAGGGTTTTGCAACGCAGATCAATGAGTTGACAGCATCTCCCGCGTTCATTCTCCCACAGCTCGCGTTCATTCCCAAGATAAGATTGTGTGTGCACAACATTTTTTTCATAACTAATATTAAAAGGCTATTCCTAATTTCAATTTTTTTGTGTATTCCCAACAAATTTCTCTTCAACCCAAAAATTTCCCTCCAAAACTTGATGTGACATTGTCACATAGGACAAATTCAAAATCTGCCCTCAATTGTAATATAGATAATCTTAATAGAAAATTATTAGAGAATTATAGGATCAACAATACCACATACCACAAGAAGAGTATCACAGTACCGAAAACAGTATTACACTTTCAATACCAGAACTCAAACTCAACTCTCCACAACTTGTACATAATAATTACCAACAATATCAAAATCACCAAAACTGCAAGCATAATCAACAAGCTGCATCAACAATTGCATGATCAAAACCATGATGACTTGAATGATCAAAGAACACTAGTGCATGTTAAAGCCAAAACATTGCAGTGTTAATAAGAAAGTGCCTCTCCTCTTCTCTTCCTCCCCCTCTTCCTTCGGATCAGAAAAAAGCCAAAAAAATCCAAAAATAAGAAAAATGGCTGCGCTTTTTTATCATCTGTTTTGCCCTGAAGAGCCATTCATGGACGAAGAACTATTTATACGAAGAAAAGAGCCAACTTTTTTTCTCAGCCGAACCCAACTCGGACTCGTCCGAGTTACTGTCCCCTCTCATCGCAGGCGAGCAAAAAGCTCCCAGATTTATTCTCACCTATGAAAAACTCGACGACCCATATCTTTTCTCTGCGAGAAAAGACGTGGTCCAGTGGATCAATACCGCGAGCGCCCGATTCGGTTTTAGTGCACTTACGGTGATCATGGCCGTCGATTTCCTCGACCGCTGCTTCCTGTGCTCCACCGGACTACGTTTGCAGCAGGACAAGCCCTGGATAAAGAAGCTCTCGGCGATCGCGTGCCTCACTTGCGACGAAAGTGGAGGAGACGTGCGTGCCACTTCTCCTTGACCTCTAGATCCCCCAGGTGAGTTGTGGGTTAAGGGCCTTAGGGCAAATGTTTTGTTTAACTGATTGATTGGAAAAAAGCCCGATTCTTATTTGGACGGCCCAGTCGGGCTTTCGACAGTGAGTAGATTTTGACCCGAAATTTAATAGGGTATTGGTTTCGGGCTCGAGTTGGCCCGATACCCATTGGGTATGAGTATTAACCGGGCTTTTCGGGCTAGCCCTATTGGGCATCGAGCCAGCACATGCCCATTTTCATCCCTAGCCACAACCATCTTCCAAGTCCTCATGGATAAGGTTTTTCGTCTCTATTTGAGGAGGTTCGTCTTGGTGTTTTGACGATATTCTGATATATAGCAGATCCATTGAGGAGCATGTGGGGGCACTTTGAGATAGTCTTATAGGAGATGCGGGACCACCAGCTGTATGCTAACAAGAAGAAATATCTCTTTGCGCAGTGTGTGTGGAATATTTGGGACATGTGGTCTCTTCAGAGGGGGTGGCAATGGACAGATCGAAGATTGCAGCTATGTTGGATTGACCACGACCGACCACCTTGCGTGCCTTTACAAGGCTTCTTGGGGCCGACAGTGTATTACAGGAAGTTCATCAGGGGATAAAGCATCATTGCCTGACCACCTACAGAGCATCTCAAAAAGGACAGTTTTCAGTGGAGAGAGGAGGCGATTCGAACTTTTGAGGCTCTGAAACGGGTCATGTCTAGTGTGCCAGTGCTCACTGTTCCTGATTTTAGCAGAACGTTTGTAGTGGACACAGATGCCTCTAGTTATGTGTTAGGTGCTGTGTTGATATAGGACCATAGATCGGTGGTTAGCCATGTTTTGACGACACGTGCCTAGCTCAAATCTATGCACGAGCGTGAGTTGATGGCCATCGTGTTTGTAGTGCTGAAGAGGCGGCCCCTACTTGCTTGGTAGGATGTTTCTTGTGCGCACAGTTTAGCCGAGCCTCAAATATTTGTTGGAGCAGCGCATGACGACAGAAGAGCATCATAGGTGGTTATCCAAACTACTGGGGTATGATTTCGAGATCAAGTACATGCCGGGTCTGGAGAATAAGGCTGCAGATGCTCTGTCACGTTAAGGTGAGGATGCATAGTTGGCGGCTTATCTGTGTTGAGTATTGGTGTTTCATACCAATCTTATTTTGATGATGATCACAACATTATGTTGTTAATGACTCTCTTGTTTAGTCTCTCAGTTTCATTCCTAGAATATTTTTCTTGGAGACTAATCACTTGGTGCAATGATGGACATCAAGTGGAGAAGTGCCAAAGCTTGGACTCAAGGAGTGCCAAAGCTTGGAGATGATGGAGAGCAATCAAGGCGTCAAGATTGAAGACTTAGACTCTAAAGAAAGCAATGTAATCCATGTAACATTTACTTTATTGCTTTCTCTCTCTTTGAGTCTAGGTTAATGTAATGCATTGTTAGATGGGTTACTCATTCATGCATATGCATTTAACCATCTTAGTGAGCCTTATGATTATCATAGAATCCAACCAAATAGGTTCACTCTGACCAAAAACTCGTTTGGAGTCTCTGGCTTTCCATCAGTCGCATGATGAAGGGTTTACACTCGACTGGGTAATTTCCAGTCGCCTGTCGATCCTTCTACAGTCGACTGATATGCACTGCTCAAGTCAACAATTCAATTGACTTAAACTTGAGCTTTACGCACAGTCGACTGCTGCTCAGTTTACAGTCGTCTGTGTATTTACAGTCGCATGGAAATTGGCCAACAGTCGTCTGAGTAGCGTAAGTGCAATCTCTGCATCTCTCTGTCTTTTCTCCATTTTATACAGCAGACGACTGATGAAGGTATTACAGTCGCCTGACTATTTTACAGTCGACTGTATTATTGACATCAGTCGCCTGTATGCTTATCTGGAGAAAGAGTGCAGCTCTCTGTTTTATTCCATCCCCTGCAGCAGTCGCCTGCTGAAGGATTAACCGGCGCCTGTCCTGTTTTCAGTCGACTGTATCGACTTCATTAGTCGACTGTCCTGGCTCAGATTATAGCCGTTGGATATTTTCTAGCCGTTGATCAGTCGACTGTCTTATGATCATCAGTCGACTGTTCCTGTCGTTTTCGTCCAGTTTTTAGCCGTTGCAGAATTGATCTTTTGGCTGTTTACTTGGGTTTTGGGGTTTGATATAGAGTTCCTATATATATGGGTGTGCTGCCATCTCTTATACTTCTTGATGCTATTGAAAATCTAAAGAGATCTATAAGCAACTCTCAAACTCCCTCAATTCCCTCTTTTGAGCTCTCATTCCTCTTCATGCATTGAAGTCCAGCTCAAGGGAATTCATCCAAGTGCTCTCAAGCATATCTCAACACTTGGAGATCCTATTCCATGCCTTGCATCCATTTATGAGTAAGCATCGCAAGGTATATGTAAGAGTATTTATTTTACTTGGTGAATTTGTTACACTAATTCTCTTTGTTGGAATTAGTCTATCTCTCTTTGTGGGAGTTTATCTCTTTGTGGGATTAGGATATTCTTTTAGTGGGAGTAACTCTCTTTGTGGGAGTAACTCTCTTTGTGGGAGTTTAGTGTCCTAGTGTAGGGCTAACCCTAATTCTCTGAGTGGGAGTTAGTGATTCTCTGTGTGGGAGTCTTGACCCTCGTGTAGGGTTGGTTGGGTCCTTGTGTAGGGCAAAATCCTCTTTGTGGGGGTATCTCCTTGTGAGATTTGTATTCAATTCTCTGTGTGGAAATATAGTGAATATTGGTGTGGCTGGACGTACCCAAGTTTGGGGACCCATGGTAAAATCTTGTGTTTGCGTTTGGATTGATTGTGTCAATTATTTTCTCTTGCATTTATAATTCCGCATTTGCCATTACACTATTCACCCCACTCTAGTGTGTGTTGTTAGTATTGCAAGGGTAAGTCGATCCTTACAATCTGTGCCATTGATGCTTGAGTGGAAGAGCATTTATTGTGCGAGATTGAGGTAGATGAGGGGCTAACGAAGGTACGTGCCACTTTGCTATATGGATCGACAGAGTATCCGGACTGTTTTTTGGAGGGACAAAGATTATTGTATCAAGGATGACTAGTGTTGCATATGACTTTCACTCACATTCAGTCCATCTTTCAAGAGTTTCACAGCAGTGCTATTAGAAGAGATTCTGGGGGCGCAGCAGACTTATCAACAGATGGCCAGGAAGCTGTATGGAGCAGGGATGAAATGACATGTGTCCCAGATGGTGGCTAATTGTGACTTTTGCCAGCATCACAAATACTTGGCGATGGTTCCGACGGGATTACTACAGCCACTCCCTTTGCATGACATGGTCTGGGAGGAGATTACCATTGACTTCATCGAAGCTGTATGGAGCAGGGATGAAATGACATGTGTCCCAGATGGTGGCTAATTGTGACTTTTGCCAGCATCACAAATACTTGGCGATGATTCCGACGGGATTACTACAACCACTCCCTTTGCGTGACATGGTCTGGGAGGAGATTACCATTGACTTCATCGAAGGGTTGTTGAGATTACCATAGACTTCAAATACTTATTGTGGTTGACTGCCTCAGCACTATGCTCATTTTGTGGCAATTCGACACCACTATACTGCGGTGATGGTGGCGATGGCTTTCATGAAGGAGATAGTACGATTGCATGGGTTTCTCGAGTCCATTGTGACTGACAAGGGTTGAGTATTTTTGAGCCACTTTTGGAGAGAGCTTTTCAAGTTGCAGAGGATTGTCTTTAAGAGGAGCACGACCTAACATCCATAGATAGAGGTCATCAACAGAAGCATCGAGACATACCTACCTTTCGTGTCGGAGGTGCCCAAGCAGTGGGTGAGATAGTTGGCGTGGGTGGAATATTGGTACAACACGTCGTATCATACATGTGCTCAGACCACACCCTTTAGAATTTTATATAGCGAACCTTCAAATCTGATACACTACAGCCATAGCTTGACGCCGGTGTCACAGGTCGAGCAGTATTTAGAGGAGAGGGACATAGTACTTAAAGAGTTGAAAGGCACTTGGCTAGAGCGCAACCGCTAATGAAGAAGAATGCAGACGAGCATAGAAGGGAAGTCCAATTTACAGTGAGAGACATGGTTTACTTGAAGCTGATGCCATATCGTCAGAGATCCTTGGCCCACAGTCGTAATGAGAAGCTCACAACCCGCTAATATGAGGTAGATGCCAGGATTGGAGAAGTTGCTTACAGGTTGAAGCTAACACCGATAGCCACTATAGACATAGTTTTCCATGTATCGCTGTTGTGTCAAGCCATTGGATATCACCCACCTTCATTTATGCTACCGCCTACTTTGAATGCGGACTTGGAGGTGATCCTGGAGCCATTGAAGTTAAATGGGGTCTGTCGAGGGAATGCAGAGGCCAGAGATGTGTTCTATGATGCAACTTGGGAGCCTTTCGGAGTTATGCAACAACGGTTTTTAGATTTCCACATTGAGGACACGATGGCTTTTTTGGGGAGTAATGATGTGATTGTGACGTATCAAAGGAGGCAAAGGAGGATCGATAGCGGTGCAGTAAAGGAAGGGGCTGAACTAGGGGCGTTTTTGTAATTTTGTGTTTCGGGGATAGTTTTGTAATTTCTGTTAATTTTGGACTAAAATAATGTTTTATTAGGTGGCGCTAGCAGTGACGGATATATGAATTGAAATTAGGAGGGACAATTTTTTAGCAGGAAATAATTTTTGTTTATTTTATTCATTGTAAAATTGTAGCACGAAAAATTACATTGACTCAAGTGTATTCTTAGATAAGATGACCGTAACGACTTACAAATTACAATTGCAATCAATGAGGTCTAATGTTTTGAAAACAGTGTATAACTTCATTGTCGATGCTATCAAATTTGTCCAAAATCTTATAAGAAATATACACAGGAAAAAATTCCAGACAGACAGTATTAAATTGCCCATATATGCAAATAACAGAAAACCCTAGAATTGAAAAAACATCAAATTTTTTGGAAAGAGATTCATATAAATTTCGAGAAAAAATTAACATTCTATAAGTTAAAGAGATTTGCATAACGTTCCATTTGCTATAACTAACTCGAAAATACCACCTAAAAATAATTACGTTGAGAACGCCGACATTTTCATCTGATGGCTGATGCGAAATCCAAGGGCAGATTGAAAGTTTTGACGAACCATTGTTCCTTTGCAAAACCTAGGAAAAAATACAAACCATATTTAAGGGGCAAAAATGTTTATAGCTTGAAATTATGAGATTCTGAGAACTAGCTACCAAAAAATAATAATAACACTATCTAATAATAATAATAACTAGCTAACAACCTTGAGATTCTAAGAACGTCATCGGCCGTCCTGTTCTGTTCTCCTGATGGTTGATGGGCGGTTCCTTTGCAAAACGCAGGGGGAAAATATTGATGAGGCAATGTTCATTTACAAAACTAAGGGGAAAAGATATTAATGAAACTAGACAGTTCCTTTGCTAAACAAATGGAAAAAAATATTGAATATTGATGAGCCGCCGGTCATTTGCAAAATGACCTAGGGGGAAATATAAGGAAAAAAATATGAATCACGAACCGTTGTTCCGTTGCGAAATATGTATAAAAAAGACTGATGGACGGTTCCTTTGCAAACCAATGGAAAAAAATTGAATATCGATGAGCCGCCGATTCATTTGCAAAATGACAGTGGAAAAAAAGAGTAAAGCTTGAAAAAGGGCAAAATATAGTTGCTGTTGTGCATGTGATTCGAACCAAGGCTCCCAAGCTTATGATTCATGCGGCCTTACCACTACGTCACCTTGCTAACGGTGTTTCTATTTGAACATTATTTATGAATACTTATTTTATCTTGACAATTTTTTTATAAAAAGGTATAAAAGTAATTTTTTTCTCAATTTCCAGGGGGGCACGTGCCCCCCCTGCCCCCACATGGGTCCGTCCCTTGTGGCTAGGGTTAGGGATACTGTGTTGAATTTTGTGAAGAAAATACTCTACGAGTTGGATAGAACCTAGATCTTGGAGAGATAGATCTTGGAGTGATAGGCTTTGCTCATGAATCTAAAGCTAGGAGAGTGGCCTCCTCACGAATTGAGGCCACCTATCTTGTTATTTCCCCTAAAATCCAATAAAAATCATACATTTTTCTCAAATTCTACTTCAAAACCCTAATTTCATCTTCAATCCACATCTGGATCGCATCAGGTTGCGTCATCAAGAATACTTGCTTCCAATCTTGAGATGCTCATTTCTGTTAACTTGGAGGCTGATGCCAGTTGATGTAGGTGTATAGTTTTTGGACATCCATCATCATTGATTTGCCCTATCAATTTTGGTATCCTCAATTGTAATGCTGAACCATGTCCCGATGGCACTGTGATAGTTTCACTCTGCATTCTGATAGTAAGTTTCACTCTGCATTCTGATAGTAGTCAACTCGGAGGTTGACAACCGTGTCATTAGGACTATCATCTTGCTTTTGCACTTGGACATATCATTTGAGTTAATGGTGTGGATCCATGGCTTTTGGATATTCATCAGTGTTAATCTGACAGTCTTTTACTAAATCAAAGGCCCAGCTTGATGGTCTCATGGTCAGATCAATTACACGCTTATGGGCGGCGGATGATGGATAGGAAAAACAGATGAATATGCTTTGGCTTTAATGTGCTGGAGCACTCTCTAATTTCTTAATTTAATTCTGGAAACTGTTGGCATATATTGGATTGGAAATTTGGCTTCTCTTCTTTATGTAGAAAGCCGAAGGTTGACACATGTCATTTCAGTTTTTGGCTCTCAGAGTGAAGATCCAATTCAGTTCATTCCGTCTCATTGTCAGTATGCCTATAAATAATCTTGCCATCTTTGCAAAGCCTTTATCAAATACTTGCACAATTGATTGTAGACATTTTCGATCTCGACACACAAGACATAAAAAAGAGGGATTTCATTTTTTTATTGGTTTGGGGTGTTGGTAATTCATGGTTTGCCAATCAATACATATTAGGAGCATCTTCAAGCATCTACAGTAATTGAGACAAAATGTGGGATCTTCTTGACATAATTCCTTGGCGACCGGGTATCACAAACACTTTAATCACATTGCCGTGTTGGGTTGGACATGCATGTTGGACACTCGTATTGAATACAATACTATTTTAAGTACCCTTTTTAGAATCTGCCTAAGTGTTGCCGTGTCATTCCTGTATCGCTGTGTCTGCTGCAATATAGCTTGTCAAGTTATGGGGATCGAACAATCTAGGGAGAGCAGAGAGACTGCAAGACGTGTTTTCTTGAAAACAAACTTAAAATTGACCTATAATGTCTGGAAATAAATCGAAAAATCAAGACGTCATTGTGACTAAGTTTTTTAAAATAAATTTATCTACTAGCTGTGCTTAGGTTTGCAGATACTTGCTCCCTTATTCAATTACTACCAAGTATCTTGCTTTTCTTTTTCTCTTATTTTTATTTTTATTTAGTTTGGGGTTATCTGTGGGTGGGTTGGTGTCCCCCCCCCCCCCCCCCCCCCCCCCCGGGTCCACGTAGTTGAAGCTTGAGCATAGTTATCATTTGTTAGCTATATAGTATGTAGGACTTCCCAACTAAAATCTGGCATGCCAACCTGCATGCTGTATCACACATTTCCTGTCAATGGCTGGCGCTTTAATTATTTTAGTTGTATGCATTTTGGTAACTTAACAAAAACATGGTTCAAATGAAATACATGTCCAAACATGGTTCAAATGAAATACATGACCATTTATGGCAATATACATCTGGTTTCTTCTTCTATTCCTTATATATATAAAAGGCTATTTCTCTATATATAAATGCAAAAGCACACACAGTTGGATGTTGCCAGTCGTACTTCCTAAAAAACAAGTATGCCCCTTTGAAGAGAGGGAAAGAAAATCTGAAACTTGGCATTCTGCCCCCTTGCGTTAATGCGAGGAAAATGACAATGAAAAGGCGTTCTCTAGAATGCCTGGCATTGTACATCTGAAATTGATCTTTTCAAGCACTTGCACATACATGCAAGGTATGAAATCACATGAAAACCACATGCACTGACGTTGTGTTATTTAAATGCAACTTACTGACAATGACATTATACTTGTGCCTGTGTTCATATATGGAGTGAATTGTTTTCTTTCGTACTACCGATTTAGCAATCATGTCCATATCCACAAGCCACATTAATGATATTTAGTTTAAATATGGTACTTCTGCATGTATTCCAGATGGCAACAATGGTGATTATTTTTGTATTAGTTCTCTGGACTTCAGTTGATCCCTTTATAATTATTCCTTCTTTAGACTGAGAGAGTATGGTGACAAAGAGGCATTATATTTGTCTATTTGTCTAAATGTTCTGGAAAGTTTTTCTGATGAACATTTTACGGAAAAATTACATGGTTCTTATATTGTAACTAGGCAAGCCTGAGCTGAGTCCAGTCTGACATGGTATACGAATCTGCAATACATTGCTTCAAAGTCTGTGTGACATTCTTACTTGAGGAAAAATGAACCAAACCATTGAGTCCATGCTATAAATTTCAACTCACTGTGAATTCCAATTTTGATATATAGTTGGCAAGATTTAGTTTTGTTCATAATGTGCAAGTACCTACTATTAATATGTTTAGTATTACTCTTATCTATCTCATCTAATCCTCATCAATTTCCAGGGTGATTATTATTATTTTTCTTACTTAATTGAGAAAGGTTGGTGGCATATGGTGATCAACGTACAAGGGCAATGGATTTCATGGGGAAGTTCGTTTATAAGGTTTGCATTATTCTCTCTCTTCTTTCTTTTTTCTGTAGTATAGTATACTATATATGTGGCACATGCAAAGCCACATGTATTTCTTTTTGGAGGCTTCTGGCAAAACTTAAACTGTTCAAAGTTTATTAATCAATCTTCTGGATAATTCGATGGGTCTTAAATGTACTATGGAAAGCCCAAAATGACTTGAATTGAGTGACATGGTGAATTTAAAGAGAAGTTATCAAATGCTAATATGAGTGGCTAGGATTAATTTGGATAGTGGTCAGAGGACACAGTAGTGCATATCATCTCAAGAGTTTGCATTATTTTGGTAGAAATGTGACTTATGTCATTCTCTGATATGTGCTTTCTTTTTGGGATTCTTTATTGAGAAAAGACTGTAGGCTCCTAGCATTCACTTGCCAACCAGGAAAGTATGTGATCTATATTGGATGCATATATTGATTCATAAAAATCGGCATGCATGCATTGCTAACTTGATAATTGGATATTTTTGATGAGATCAACATCTCCCTGGACAAGCAAACTTTTATTACTTTTGCATGTAACTGACGTTTCACTGATTGGATGCGGTTGTAGCTGATTTTTGCCTACCATGTGTAAGTAGGGATTCTCCAAAGTTCTTTAGATCCATTGACTTTTGTGAAGTCTTAAATTATTAATGGTACACCTTTCGAGTACCGACTTATTTTGAATATTTATTATTCCGTGAATTTTTTTTGAGCAAAATAATTTAAGCAATCTACTGATGGGCATCTGGTTTTCAATACATAAAGGGAACTAAAGGTGGGAGAGATGAAGGTTTTAAATGTGTAAAGGAGGTTATTAAACTTACCTAATTTTCTATCTTTGGGAGATGTGAGGTAGATGCAGGAATGGAAGGACAGACGAGGTTGTGTTCCTAGTCTTTATTAGTAGATGACGACCTGCCCACAACCTAATTAATCACTTTGAGATAGTAGTCAGACCACCACCCAAGACCGCCACCCAATACTTGCAGAATTTTTTCTTTAAAACTCCTTGTGCAACTGATGGAAGCTGGCTTATAGTAGATGGTAATTTGTCTGTTGTCCATGAAGACAGGGAAAATGATTTTTTGATTAGTCATTAATTGCATACAATTGATGGAATTCTGAGCTAAGTTGCATGTTTAAATTATGCATACACTCAAAGATGAAGTCCCTCTTCTCTGGTGGGATTTTTATCCTTAAGGGGATTACACGATTGCTGATGAAGATCTAACCTATTTTGCATGATTTTAGTCTTAAACAAGTCATGATTCACATTTGAATGGTCCAATTACCAAGCATTTGGACCTCAATTGTTTTTACTTCGTTTTGTTAAGAAAGATAGTCCCATATCGGAAAAAAATACAAAAAGCGAAGAACACACGTTGAAAGTTGGCTATCAGCTTACAACAACTTAAGCTTTGGGGTTTGAGACATTATGACTTTACCAATTTGACTCATCATGTGGCCTCCCTATTCTGTTCTAACAAGATCATCATGATATCAGAGCCATAAAAACTCTGATCTTTAACAAAATCGCATGATTTTGCTTGGGGTCATCATTCGTCACCCAATAACACTATAATTTGTGTTTCTTCCGCTCGTGTTTGTCATTCCCTGCATATTTCTTTCTCTAATCAGTTTTCAAACTCAAGGTAGGGAATCCACCTTGAGTGCGAAGGAGGTGTAAGAAAAATGGTCCCGCATTGGAGAGCATTAAAAAAATGTAGAACATAAATTGAAAGTTGAAAGTTGGGTCTATACCTAAAACTTAAGCTTTTGGGTTGTCAACCCAGATCATGACTTCACTCATTGTAATAATGATGCCATTGTGATCTTGTTCTAACAATTTTAACAGGCGTTTGACCTACTTTTCTACCCTTCATAAAGCTTTTGTTTGAATTGAAGGGTTTTAAATTTAAGCACCTGGGATTGGTATTTTTAACATTATTCTTTTGTTGATAAGGAAATGACCGTTGCAGGTGCCAAAAATGTTAAATTGTCCAAGAATGTCATGTTCGCCATTTTTGGTTAGAAGTATCTGGTTTTTCCAGCCTGATTTTCACATGCATGTTACCTCTTCAATTTTCCAATTACCTGAATAATTTAAAATATTTAGAAGATGCAAAAAATATTTAGTAATGGTTGAGTCCCAACATTCACGCGGTATTTGTACCATTATGTGTTTTCTATATAACAACTTTTTTGTTTAAGTTATATGCGATTATGGTTCTAGAAATGAGGGAGGAATTGGCCTTTTCACCTTTCCGAAAATAAATGTGCTTCCTAGTTTAATGCAAGCGGAAAATACAGTAATGCTAGCAAACCCAAAGAAAACAGTACACAGTTTTAAATATGTGGATGTAGTCTTTTTAGAAACCATTTTGGGTGAAAATAAATGAACAATCTGAAAGCATTGTTGTGGCTAAAAAAGCAATTTTTACTTATTTTTGAACCGACTTTGTTTTTTATTTCTTTTCTCTATTTCATCTCCATCCTTTCTTGTCAAAATTCACGACAAACACCTATGAAGCACTCCTAGGAAGCACACATGTTAGTTGTGGACCTGATTGTCAGGCTAAAAGCGCATGAGGGCATGAGGCTTTTAAGATGCTAGGTAGCTACATTTAAAACACTGAAAATTTATACTGAGTGTTAAATTTGATTATTTTGATGTAAGTTTTGTCATGCACTCAGAACGAAGGGTCGAATTATTTGATGGTTCCAAATTCTATGGTAGGATTTAGATGAACGCTAGCCAGGTTAGGTCCTCGCTGACCGTCCTGCAAGCTAGGCTTGAGAGGTCCTATTATCTTTAAGTAAATGGATTACAGTTGATTGCTTGAATTTGCTACCATTGTTATTTGTTGGTTTTGAGTGCTTTGATAGGTCTTGTAATGACCAGAACGAGAACTTCCAATAGGGTCACCCATCCTTGGATTTTTCTGCCCATTGGCCACGGAGTTTTTTAATGGTTGTACACTCAAAAATGCCAGATACGATTACTGTTTGAGTTTATAAGAGCTATTATATACCGGTGAATCCTTTATGTCCCATTTCTGACTTTGTCACTTGGGGTGTCACATGTCAATCAAGCCTATTTTATTTTTTTGAATTCAGGCATTTTCTTGATTAAAAAACATAAACATAGATTAGCGTGTAGATAATTCTGTTCGTATCTTTTGTGTACTGTTACTAGTCATATGGGGCTATCACACATTTAGATCCGCAGATGAAAGCATTGCTATCACTGAAGCTACATTTTAAAAATGAGCTAAAATCTCAGCTGAGGTGTTATTGTTTGAAGCATGTTGGATGAGCCAACCATAACATACGTGCCTATTAATTCTATGAAAAAGGGCAACAAATAAATGCCCTCACACATGCAACCAAAGATGCTAGATTATGAATTAAATTTATATATATATATATGTATGTGTGAATGCCTCCATGCATGGATGCAAACATACATATGTACTCCTCTTGTGCAAGTTACATTGTCAGTATACTTGTTTTCTTCTATCATTACACGTTAATAACTATCATTGCTTCTGCTGCTGCTGCTTCTTTGCATTTGTTCTTTGCATTTGTTTTTTTGTTTTTTTTTTGGTGGGGGGGGGGGGGTCCGTTTGGTCTTTTTTTTTTTTGGGGGGGGGGGTCCCTTTGGTCTTTAAAAGCTAATTATGGTTATCATCTTGGAATCATCATCATCATTTTCATAGCCTTCATCCCATAAAGTGGGATCAGCTTCATGTACTCAATAGAAAAGAATTTTGTACAATGATCATGTCAGATTGAGATGTCAGATACTCATTTTTCACGTATTCCGATCTAAAGCTTTCTCTTCCGTCAAACCAAGATCTTTCATATCACTTCTTATCACTTCCATCCATCCCATAATATGTTTTGTTATTCTAATGGACACATCAATAGGTCTTTGACGTATATAGTCAAATCATCTCAAGCGATGTCTCATCTTATCCTCTATAGGAGCCTTACATCCCCTCGCTCGGTTATCAGATTGGGATGCTTGAGAATATTTAGTAATATTCACAACCAACAAAATTACATACCGAAGACAGGTACACAATGAATCTTGCTCATGAAAGAATTTTTCATAATGACATGCATCTGAGCTTGCCGCGACCATTCCTGATGGCTTCTCTCCTTGAGATGTTCTATGTTTCTGCCTTGTAACTTTCGGTTGTTTGCAAGAGCTTATTTGAACCCCTAATCTTTTTAAGCTGAGGCACACTTGCAATGCGTATAATGCATTAGATTCTTGTTAACTGATCTGGGTTGAAGGTGAATAACTAACTACTCTATAAACAGTTGGTGAGAGCAAGTGGGAGATCACTAGTGGGACCATAGTTTGTAGATAGGAAGCTCGTGCGCGCGCGCACAAATGGGCTTTACTCAGTTTATTAAATACATCTAAACAACATTTAATATGTGAAAATTGGGTTTCTTGGCATTTACCTGATAACCAGGTGCTCGATTAGAATAAAAATATTTAGGTGTATGGGTTGATTACTGGGACTTGGTGGGGTTTACTGTCACAAAATTAGAATTGTTTTGTTGGACTGCTACAAATCATCAATAAATGCAAGGGTGATGAATCTATGTATCTCTGCGTTGATCATCTGCCTTGTATAACTGTATCAGTAGTTTCCGTGCCCATGGAGCACGGGGTCCCACCTACCCACACCCACACCCGTTCTCTCCCTGCTTGTCCCACCACCTTTCGACTCCCTTCAATCACAGCACTTGATGCTGACTGGAACAAATTGCAGCCCTTGATGCTGACTGGGACACATCACAGCTGACCTTGTACAGACTGATTTGTTCCAGTCAGCATGGACCCGTGAGGGAACATTATGTTTTATAAACTAGATCACATCTGGTCAATATGCCTCCCAACTAGCTATATTTTACATATTTGGGAGCCAAGGTTAAAAATTTATGGAAGTTTGTTGGATCTTTGGTCATAAGACTTTATAACATTATTAACTATGCTTGTTTTAAGCCTATGTGGTTCTCTAACAATAAAAAAAGGAAAAAAGAAGAGACACAAAAATAAAAAAGAGAAGAGAGAAAAACCATGCCTGTTTAAGGGTTTAACTGATATTTTCACAAGAATTTCACTCAAAGCTTGTTGGAAATATTTATGGAAAAGGCATACAAAATGATTGGTTGTCTGTAATTTTTTTCGCTTCTTGAGCTCCGATATGTATTATTTGTATAGATAATATAACCTACCATTGTTCTATTAACGAGCTGTAATCATATAAAGGTTTCAGATGAAAGAACAAGTATTGTCTCTTTTTTTGTACATACATGGCATGTTCTAGAGCCTGAGCATTCAAGAACATTAAGAGGAAATAATGATGATATCACACACAAAAGATAGGAGATCCCTGTAACTCTCTTCATATAAATGTCAAATCTGGTATTCGTTAGGTTTCTTGGTATCAAAACTCATATTTTAAAGGTCAAGTTGCTTATCATTTTCAGTTGAATAGAACTATCCTTGTGCATAGTTCCCTGTAACTGTCTCCATATAAGTGTCATATCCTGTCATCTTTAAGTTACTCGGTATCAAATCATTGGACATGTTTCTTAAGGTCAAATTGCTTATCTTTTCCAGCTGTACAGAACTATCCAACTGCCTTGTGGATTAAATGGTTTTGACCTAACTTGCAGCTTAGTATGATATATTTTTGATTTTCTTGAATAAATATTATGTGATTCTAGGTATGTGGGGGATAATAGAAATCTCTTTCTCATCTAGTACTTTCTTTTTGTTGCATCTTAAGTATTGGCCAAGTTAAAGTATAGTCCAATTTTTTTGTTATGTTCTTCAAAGCTCTTTTTACTGTGTGCATCAGAAAAGAGAAAAATATATATAGAAGAGAAATAGGTAGGGCTTGATTAGCACTCTCTCATATGTCTTATTTATAATATTAGAATCGCATGTGTTACAGATCAACAAATCAAGAGCTATCATTCAATGCACTAAGGATATATGCACATGATGCATTGTATATGGATGCTGTGCTAATTACACACATGTTTGACTCATTCAACACATGGTCTAATTCTAACATTCACTCTCAAGTTGAATCACATATATCTATCATAATGAGCTTGTTACAAAGAGATAAAAAGGAACTAATTGGACTTGACGTGATGAAAATGTCATCTAGTTGATTTGTCGATGAAGTGAAATGTGTACACAAGTCAGATTCTCTGTAATGATATCTTTGATAAAGTGATAATCTATCTTGATATATTTGGGTTTTTATGAAAGATTGGATTATTGGATATATAAATAGCTCCTTGATTGTCACAGCACCTTAGCATCGTTTTGTCATCTTGGAGATCAAGCTCCTTAGTAATATTTTTAACCAAATCATCTCATATGTTGTATGGGCCATAGGGGTGTATTCTGCATCAGCATTTGACAAAGCAATACTTTGCTTCTTGCTTCCTCAGGTTGCAAAGTTTCCTCCAACATAAGTGCAGCATGTTGAAGGAGATCTACTGTCTTTTCTATAATCTGCATAGTTAAAATAAAGAATAAACAACAATCTTTAGATGTTCATGCCTCCTGTAAAGTAACTATTTACTTATAGATGCCTTAACATACTGTAAGGCTCGCAAGGCTACTTTCCAGTAGACTTTTAGACTTCTTTAGGCTGGTGCATAAACTGGTCGACTCATTTAACATCAAACATAATATTTGGCCTGGTCACTGTTAAATAAGTAAGCTTGCTAATTAATGTCCTATATGATGAGGCATCTAGTAGAGGACTATAATCATCTCATAATTCAGCATTCGATTCCATAGGCACATGCCCTAGTTTGCAACCTAGCACTTCAGTATCATGTAGTATGTCTATAGTTTCTTTGAGATAGAATTACATCAATCTTGTTATGTGTAATTTCTATTCTTAGAAAGTGTTGCTGTCATCTCATATCTTTGGTTACAAATAAGTTTTCAAATACTCCTTTGTCTTCTAAATCTTACAACAATTATTACCAGTTGGTATAATATCATCAACATATACTACTAGAATGATCGAAGCCTCAGCTGGATATTGAATAAAAATCAAGTGGTCTAAACTTCTTAAACCAACCTTGAATATTTTGGTTCAACTTATATATCGGCTTTCTTAGCCTGCATAACATGTTCTTCTAGCCTTTTTCTCAAACTGCTTACCACATTTTTCTTTCTTGTAGCTAGCCTCATTAATCACCTGACTAACCTTCTCAAACCAAGCTTAAGGATTCTGCTTCAGCCTATATACCGTATTTCTCAGCTTGCATATCCCATTCTTCTCTTAAGCAACATACGTAGGAGGTTACATGATGTAAAATGTTTCCTTAAGATCACCATAGAGGTGTTTTTCATGTCTATCTGAAACATGCGTCATCATTGATCCACATCCAAGGAAAAAATAATTAAATGGAATTCAGGTGAGCAACATCAGAAAATATCTCAATATAGTCCAAATCATATATATGTGTGAATCTTTCACTACCAGACGAGCTTTCTACTTGTCTACTATACCATCCGGCTGATATTTAACTCAATAACCAAAGAAATCAGCTCATGTGGGAGCAGGAACCACATCTCACATCCCATAGGTCAACAAAATATATTTGTAATCATCCATAGTTTTCTTCCAATCAGAATGTACTGCAACAGTAAGATTTGAGGATAAACATTACTAAGAGTGATAGTGAAATGCTGGAAAGGATTCAGATGATCATGTGAAATATGATGTAAAGTAGAGGATCGTTTAACCTTGCGATGAGCAATCGTAAGATGTAGGTCAGATGAAGGAATAATAGAAGGAAGTTCTTGTACATGTGGATGATCTTCAGTTGTAAAAGTCGGATTAGTTGGTGATGAGATAGTAGGAAATATACACATGTAAAGGTTTTGAAGTGTGAATCCTCGTACCTACAAACTTGCTACTGAATATGAGACTGAAGAGAGTCAGCAATTGAGGTTGAAGCAAAATAAGCAATATACTATTAGGATCCCAATTAGTCCCATATTGGAAAGAACAAGAGAAAATGAAATGTATAAGTATTAGAGAGCATCTCCACCTAATACCAATTGGTTTTGTGTTGGATGCTAGTTAATTTTTAACAATTAGATGTGAGCCCAGTGTTATGGGCATAGTATGGGCTAGGTCCTTAGCAAGGCTATTGTTAGAGGCCTAGTATGTGATGCGTCTCTAACAAATGGGCTAGTGTTAGAGTCTTAGTATGAAATGTGTCTTTAACAAATAGTATCAGAGTAAGTACCAATGCTATGACCTACATTGCAGAAAGGACGACCTGGTGAAAGAGCGAGCTAAGAGGGGGCGATCTGGTAAAGGCTAGAGTGGACACCACAGAGTGGGCCGCCGTGGACGGTGATTGTTGGAAGCGGAAGGGGCGACCTGGGGAAGGGGCGACCTGGGGAAGGAGTAACCTAAGAAGGGGTGACATGGTAAAGGCCAGAGTAGACCAGTTAGAGTGGGCACCCCCAGATGGGGCTGTCGTGGACGACGGTTGTCGGAAGCGTGGTGGTATGTTAGGATCCCAATTAGTCTCACATTGGAAAGAACAAGTGAAAATGAAATATATACGTACTAGAGAGCCTCTCTCCACCATAAACCAATTGGTTTTCGGTTGGAT
Organism: Scilla litardierei; assembly: GCA_030789695.1. Taxonomy (NCBI): domain Eukaryota; kingdom Viridiplantae; phylum Streptophyta; class Magnoliopsida; order Asparagales; family Asparagaceae; genus Scilla; species Scilla litardierei. Next base: position 243,598,026 of record CM061142.1, on the reverse strand, counting down.
GCCAGCTAATACTTAACAATTAGATATGAGCCCAGTGTTGTGGGCCTAGCATGGGCTAGGTCCTTAGTGAGGCTATTGTTAGAGGCTAGTATAAGATGAGTCTCTAACAAATGGGCTAGTGTTTGAGACCTGGTATGTGATGGGTCTCTAATATAAACTCAACAAAGGTAATGTCAGCCGAAGCATAAACTTACGTCAAAATGGATCAAAGCAATGATAACCTTTTTGTATCGCAGGATATCTGACAAAGATTCATTTGATTGATCTAGGTGATACTTTGTCAAGGGCATGTTGAAAATTCTGAGCAAAGCATGTACAACTAAATACATAGGTGGTAAGGCAAATATAGGATTGTTAGAAAATAAGCAAGAATACAATCGTTGACGTTGAAACACAGAGGAATGCATTATATTGACAACATCTGACCACAAATACATAGGTACATGCATTTCAAGCAAAGTGTGCATGTAACATCCAGTGTTTGTGGTTTCTTCTAGCTATATCATTTTGCTGAAAGGTGTTTGTACATAATATTTGGTGTAAAATACCATTTGATTGACAAAAAATTTAATACATCTTGCATATATTTAAGTGCATTGTCACTACGAATAACATAAATATTTGTAAAAGGTTGTTTTTATTTTATTGAAAAATATTTGAATTATGTTTGGCACATTAGTTCTATAGTTTATGTAGATCCAGTCATACTTAAGAAATCATCAACAAACACTAAAATAAAAAAATATCGAAAACTAGAACTATGACACCTTTTAGGGCCTGAAAGGTTTAAATTCACTCTTAAAAGGGAAATGACTAGGATTATCGATTTGATCTAGGTAGAAATCTGTAATGCCCTACGAAGCTACTGCACAAGTACTAGAGGGGGGGGGGGGTGAATAGTACTGTAAAATAATTAAGAAGATAATTCCTAATTATCTTGCAAACTCAACCAACAATGCGGAAATGTAAATATGAGAACAAAGAAATGCAATCACAAATAGACGATATAACGGGTTCGGATCCATCCAAGTCTCCCCGACTTGTTCCCGGTGATCCTACGTCCCAAACACCCGGACCCCCTCCGGATACTTGAGTTAGAATACTCTAACTCAAATTTGCACTAGGAAATACTTGTAGAAACCTCTACAAGGTCAAATCATACACAAATGAAATTGTGACTCCCACAACCCGGGATCACAAACAAACTCTCACAACCGAGAGTAAAACACTTACAATATCAAAGTAAATGAAATACGAAATTCTTACCGACAAAATCCTATGCCTTGAGTATACTTACGAATTAGAGCAAAACGGATTTTGGGAAATATGAAGGCACCAAACCCTAGCTCCAAGATGTAGATCAGCTATGGAGGGCTAGGAAGATGTTGATGGCCTTGGATCAGGCTCTTGGCTTGAATGGCTCACAATCAATGTGAATCTCTCTTTGGAAGTAAGAGTGGAAGAGAGATTCTTTGGAAATGAATGAGCTTTGAATGAGAATGAATGCTTCTCTTTGATTATCTAAACTTCAATAAATATCAGCCTTTTAATGCTATGAAAGCAGCACTCCAAGTATATATAGGATAGAGGAAAGAGCGCAAAATTCATGACATTTAATGCTCCAACGGCTCTATTCTGAAGCAGACTAGTCGGTCAAAGAAGGATCACTGACCGACTAGTTCATCAACTAGTCGGTCGGTGAAACAACATGAACCGACTAAAAGGTGAACAGTCAAAAGAAGAAGTTCAGGGAATGAATACCTAGTCGGTCCAAGAAGACTTGCCAACCGACTAGTTTCACAACTAGTTGGTCGGAGAGTCAACTTTGACCGACTAACAGGTGAAATAGTGAAGGCTGAACTCAAGATGAATTAGTCGGTCTAAGAGCAAATGCTGACCGACTAGTTCATCAACTAGAACTAGTCGGTCGACAAATGTATATAGACCGACTAACGATAAACAGTAACTTGGGCTGTACAGTAGAAGCTCAACTAGTCGGTCAAAGAAGGATTCTTAACCGACCAGTTTCACAACTAGTCGGTCGGTGAACCTTCTTTGACCGACTAACTGTAAACAGTAAAGAGCTTAGACTTGAGAAGGCATTCTAGTCGGTTCAAGAAGCTTTGCCGACCGACTAGATTGCCATCTAGTCGGTTGGTTCTTCTTTTTGAACCAACTAACATGCACAAGAAGTCGCGAATCGAAGCGCGAAGCTTCGGAAAAGTTTGTATGGACTTTTACTAAGATCCTAGCTCTACGATAGGAGCGTTATGAAGATTAAAACGTAAGACCTACTCAAGGCTTAACAATCTACGAAACGAAGCTAGAAGACTATAAATAAAACTTGACGAACCGTGTTCAATCGCTTCGATTCGAATCTCTTGACTTCAATAATGGTCCTTGAGCTTCAATGAAGCTTCAAGCATACGATCACGCGCTTTGAGAAGTCTCGAGACGTCGCTTTTGATGTTCATAGAAGTTTGGCGACGATCTCCATAACTGCGCTCACAAAGAGTTAGTTCACGATATTTATGTTTGTTCATCATCCAAAACCAAATCCGGGGAATCAATACTCAACAAAATCATGTTGGTGTTTTCCTAATCTACAATCCTTAAATTGCAGAGAAGATACATACTGTAGACTCAATGGGTAGAACTTGACTATTTTTTTGCAAAAAAAATTACCTAAATGACGGTATCATAGTATTGGGATATCGAAAGTAGCAGTCAAGCAGGTAGGAGCGTCCTCAGCATTCAAGTAATATAACACATCTTTCTTATGACATAAACCAATCATCACAGCCTTAGGTCTTGAAAAACATAGTATACGGAATAGAATGTTATTGATGAGAAAGATGGTGGGATAGAAATGGGATTTCTTTTGATAAATTGGAAAATACAAGATAGGGGTCTCAATTCGAGAGGACCACTCTCTCAAGATCTAACACTAAAATCTACTCCTAAACTCCTAATTTTAAACTCTACTATTCTTTTCCATTTTCTTCATGCCTCACTAACCCCATTCACTTCTATTTATAGGGTTAGTTTGACCCTATTTACAAAATTGCCACTCGGACACCAAATTACAAAATTGCCTTACGAGCCCCATAAATACAAAATTGCCATTATCGTGGCTACAATCCTCATTTCCAACACTACTCTGTCCACGAAAAACCACCTTGTCCTCAAGGTGATGCATGAAGTCCATGAACGTGCTTTTTCGAGTGTTGGAGCACGTCTTGCCTCATCCTTGATCAAAAGGCCACCCACGAGCTCCATCTTCCTCGAAATATTGTTGTAGGAGTGGGAGCGTGTCCGCAGCTGAGTCTTTTACGCACTGACTCTTTTTGTTCTGAATTTGGACTCCAAATGGGCTCAGAATCGTCAAAATACGGAAGTCGCGCAGAAAATTAGCAGAAATTCGCCCAAAAATCTGGAAAAAAGGCGAAGCCGCTCTGCTCATCGGCTCGGACCGATGGCTTGGTTGAGCCGGTTCGAGCTGCCGGCTCGACTGCAGGCGCGGCTGGATCGCGCCGCCACTGCTACAATGGCGGCTCGGCTCTTTGGTGCCGATCTAATTTTCCGGCGATTCCACTGACAATTGTTGGCAATTCTTGGTCCCATGCGCTTGTCTCCAGGCGCAACTGAAGGATGTGGTCTGGGTTTGAAATATCGTCTGCAATGGCGCCGGCGACGCTTGAAACACCTCGCCGTCATCTCCAGTGGCTTTTCCAGTGGCTCCGTCGTCCGATGGCCGCGATGAAGGCTACCTTGGGTTTTTCTCCTCTGGGCACAGCTATGGGTGGTGGTGGCGGGCACCGACTTCACCGATGGCGTCGTCGGCGATGCTTGAAAGGCCCCCGGAGCGTCGCCGGGGTTTCGATCGCGTCGCCAAGTCCCGCGGAGGGCTCACCTGACTAGCGGCGGTCCTCTAGGGGCTCGTCGGAGTCGGGGCGGCCCCCATGGGGCTCGCCCGACTTGTGGCGGACTTCCTGGGGTTTGCCGCAGCCGCGTCGGCATTCCAGGGGCTCGCCGGAACTCGTGCGGCCAAGGAGGAGGCCGCCACCCATCGTGGAAGCTCGGCGTCCCTCGTTGGAGTCAGATCTGATTCGCAGACGACTGCGGGTTTCAGATCTGTATTCGCCTTTGCCGTGGAGGGGTAGCGGCGTTTGATTTCCACATGGTTCTCCGTCATTTGAAGACGCGTCTCGTCAAAAATTTGATGGATCGAGGATCTCAAGTCCTCCGACATACTGCGGCTTATCTCCTCTAATGATTGCTTTATCGCGACTCTGATCACCTCCACAGTTTCCCAAATCGACGTCATGGATCTTGAGCTCTGATACTAAGTGATGAGAAAGATGGTTGGATAGAAAGGTGATTTCTTTTGATAAACGGGGAAATCCAAGATAGGGGCCTCAATTCGAGAGGACCAATCTCCCAAGATCTAACACTAAAATCTACTCCTAAACTCCTAATTCTAAACTCTATTATTCTTCTTCATTTTCTTCATGCCTCACACTAACCCCCTTTCATCCTATTTATCGGGTTGGTTTGACCCTATTTACAAAATTACCACTTGGGCACCAAATTACAAAATTGCCTTACGGCCCCATAAATACAAAATTGCCACTATCGTGGCTACAATCCTCATTCCCAACAGTTACATAGCATTATTTATTTCTCATTAGCTGACTAAGTGACAAAAAGTTGACATGAAATTTTGAAACAAATAGAACATTATCTAGAGTTAAGGATGATGTAACCTGAAGTATCTTTTTTTTTCCATAAACAGTAGAAGAGTAGTAATCAGCTAAACGAACATGTAATATAGATGTAGTCGGACGAAAGGAATGAAAATTAGATCTAGTATCTGTCATATGTGATGATACACCAATATCCAAGATCCAAGGCTTATCAACAGAAGGTATAAATGCAGTTTCTAATGGCTCAATATGTGCGGTCGTATGCGATGCTTATGTGGTTGAGAGGACTGACCTGATAAATCTAAATAGTGCTTTAATTGATGGTAATAGACTCGAGATACATAGACGATAAAAAAATGATTAGTAGCAAAACAATAATAGTACTTTAACCGAGAGTAACAATAGTGGTATCATGTTAGCAAAAAGGAAATATATTGAATAGAAAGAGGTAGAACATGATTAGCTATCTCTACTTACGTCTTATTTATATTATTAGAATTACATGTGTTACAATCTAGATAAATATAGATTCACCATTCAATGGACTAATCAAGGAAATCAAGGACATGCTACATTTTATTTAGATACTATGCTAATTAAGCACATGCTAGACTCATTCAACTCGTTCTAATTTGAATAGTTTGCTGACCTATGATGCAATCTTCTGGACACTTTTAACTGTATGTCTCATTACATCTTATTTATATTATTAGGATTACATGTGTTACAAATCTAGATAAATATAGATCCATCATTCAAGGTACTAATCAACGACATGTATACATGATACATTATATTTAGATAATATGCTATTTAGGCACATGCTTGACGTATATTCAGCAGTTGTTCTTATTCAAATAGTCTGCTGACCTAGGATGCAATCTGCTAGACACTATTACCTCAATGTACATGGTGTTCTTTTTCAATCTGATTTGGGAAGAGTAAAACTCTACCAAGAACTTTGTTTGTCATCTGCAGGAAGTCTGAAATCATTTATTCTGGCAATCTTTTGTGTTCATGAGTTCTTCTTCCTTTTTCTTGTTTTGGCAATTAATTACCCAATTTCAGTTACCTTTTGCATGGGTTCCTCCGTTTTCTTCTGTGCTATTCCTTAAACACCATTCTAGTTTTGTCATGTGTTATAAACTTATTGGGCATAACCTCTGTGTTATCTGTTTCTGTCTTGTAGAGCATGATGTGGGACAATTTAATATTTCTTTGTTGTATTTGATTTTTCCGGATACCTATTAGGCTATTACTTGTTGCATCTGAAGTTTAATTATTTCATTCCTGTTATTACTTATTTAGACATGGCTTTCATTTATGTTTTGACAAATTAGCTGCCATAAAACTGTCGAATTTCCATATTTTTGGTAATCTTGAATGCTGCACATTGTTGTATTGCAGTTGTATTGCCATGTTATTCCTTGTTCTTTGATGTCATTGTATTAGGTTTAAGCATGTGTTGTCTTACGCGCATTAGTTATTTTGTTTTTATAAGCATCTTCATAATGCTTTGTAATCCTATTTTGTATTCATCTTCATCAGCCAAAATTTTCTTTTTGTTACAATGCTTGACTATCCGGGTTCTACTGTTGACTCTAGTTTTTATTGTGACTATTGTTCTTTCTAAAGGAAATTTTTCCTGATTAATTCGTGGGGAGTTACTTTCACATCATGGAGGATTTACCTTTGGAAATTTTTTACAGAAGTTTCATTGCTATTAACTAGTTGAATATCTTGTCTGTGTTTCGATATCTAGGGTTGTTGTAACTCACATAAAGGTAATAGCTGTCACACTCCGGCGAATGAGTTTTAGGAGAAGATGTGGTAAATTAGCACTTACATATGAGTAGTCTGATGGGAGATAATGTTAAGTAATATAACAACTTGAGTATATTCCAAAGTAGTCTAATTTCTGCAAGTAATAGATGTCAGATATTGATGAATAATGATGCAGCCCACGTGGGAAACTGCAATATGTTGAATCGTGAAGTTTTATAATAGAAATATGCTGATAAAGCTAGAAGGGGAAAGACATGCATATTGATATTTTGACACTGGATAAAATTGTCTTTTATGATGTGCATCCACCTACACATCCATAGTTGTGATACTCTTGCCATTGTGAGTTAGATGTCTTTTATAAATAGATATTCAATTATTTCCATCTATAATAATTTCATGTGGATGGCAGCAACCACCATTGAAAGCCTTTATTTAGGTTTATCTGCATGTCTTCTTTTTCACCATTGTTAAATTAGCGGCCAACATATTTTTATATACTGCCTTAATTCACTTCACTTTGGCCAACCCATACTTGTTAGCTAGAATAATTTAAAGTGAAGCATGGAAAATGTTCTTGTGTTTGCTTTTGATTTATTCATTAGGGGACAGCTGAAAAGCATGTCACAAAATCTATTTTTCTTAATTGTTTATCATCTCTTATTTGTTGAATTACATCATGATTACCAATATTTTTATTAATAAAAAGCCCAATTTTGTTCTTACAATGCTTTTCCTAATTAATTCTTAATTGACCACACCTCTTTTGTTTTTATAAGATTCTATTATTATTATTTTGACGTCTTCCATGGTTTAATAATAAATTATGAACCACACATCAACTTTTATTTGTCAATGGGATTTCATTATTATCACAAAAATAGTTACATGATTGACTTTGTGAGCTGATGACCTTTTGTGCTTTCTACTGCAGATTAGTGGTCAGATGTAATTTGCATCATTATTTCCTTATATGTTTCAAATCTGGATGTATGACTACTCTGTTACAATGATGAGATGATTCTGTTGTGTCGATATGACTCTTGAAGATTTCTTTACTCTTACTGAGATGAAGAATGGCCTCGCAACACTTACCAGGGTCGAAGAGCTGATTTTTGTTATGAAAAAACAAAAGGATTGTGTCCTTAGTAATGTCAGTGATACAGCAAGACAATGGTCAAGTGTTGCAAGCACATTAGCAGCTACAGAAAATAAAGATTGTCTTAATCATTTCGTTAAGTTGAATGGGCTGTGCTATCTCAATCAGTGGCTTCAGGAGGCTTTGAAATGTAGTGATGATGTCACTGACGTTGCTGTTGAAGAATTGTTAAATTCATTGTTAGGATCGCTAGAGGGGCTTCCAATCTTAATTGAAGATTCAGTTACTTCTGGAATTCAGTCAACTGTTGAACAATTGGTTGGATTTAAAAGCCTTGATGTCAAGGAGAAAGCAAGAGTTTTGTCTGAAAGGTGGAAGCATGTGACAAAAAATTGCAGTTACCAAGATATGAATACAGAAGGAAAAAGCGACGATGACAAGCTAAAGTCTCCAAGTGACATCGATGCAGTTGATGGTGTGAAGTTAGCTAATCCAACGACTGACAACTCTCCACGTAGAGAGGGCCCAGAAGAATTTAAATGTAGGGGGGATTCTGCAGGGAGTATATGCCCCTCTGATAATTCAAATGTCGTGGGATGCACGGAGGCTTCCCAACTAGATGACACCAATGATGGACTAACTTCAACAGAGAAACAAATTTTACCCGCATCTTCTTTAAACTCGGTCATTGCAAATACTAGCTCAGAAGATGACATGGATGCATCGCCACCTTCTTTTGCTCCAAGTTCTTGTCGAGAGAAAATATCTGGAAGAAATGATTCTTCTTTCTGTCTTACAGCAGACATGACCTCCAGTGCCACCTGCTGTTCTAATTCTCCAAGAGATGCTGCTAATGATCATTGTGATGCTTCAGAACTTAAAGGTGACACTGCTGAAGATATGAAGATGGAGGTGGATACAAAGGTGGGTAGCCCATCTAAGCCTGTTCAAACGGAAAGCTGTAAGGCTCCATCACCTCGTGGCTTATCTGTTTCTTCAAATGCACATAAGCCTGGACGCTCTGCATCATGCAGTTTTGATGCCAAAGAGAACATGTCATATGCATTGGACACGAGAGAGACTCTACCAAGGTCTGCAAGCATTGATTGCATGGTACCAACACATTTGAGAAACATGGATCTCAAACCTGAAATGCAAGATCTGTTGAACAATGGGTCCAAACTGAGAATAAACTACAATCCAGATACTTCTCCCGACAAAAAGGAGGATGTTGGAAGTGTTAGTGATGTGAAAATGGTTGGTAGTGAATCCAAACCGTTTAGCAGAGTAGACTTTGCTGCTCGCCATGATTTTTCAAAATCAGCGGAGAAGAAGTCGACTGTGGAAATGGATGAACAGACAGAATTGGGTCTTGAATATGGAGTGATCGACGCACTGGAAGTCGCAAGGCAAGTTGCCATTGAAGTTGAACGTGAAGTTGTTGATTACAGAGAACCGTTTTGCAGCTCTTCGCCAGACACTAGTTCAGGAGAGGAAATGGGTCCCGAGTGTTCTGATGGTCGGCCGGAAAACCCTGTACATGGAGAACAAAATGGGAGGGGATCACTATCTAATAAAGGTCTTCATGAGTCCTCACCACCCAAAGATGACAATTTAAAAACTGCACAACGGGATGTAGGTGCTGAAGGTGCTGAAAAATGTGATCACGATGGGGAAATGTCAAAGCCTATAACCCGTGAATCAGGTGACAATACTGACCAGAGTAGATGTGTATTTGATTTGAATGAAGCTGTATGTGTTGAGGAATCCGATATTTTGATAAACTCCACTCCTAACAACTCAGTTAATGTGCCTGCACCGATAGTAGTTGCTGCATCAAAAGGAGCTCCAAATTTGCATGTTAGTCCTCTCCGATTTGAAGGGGAACTTGGGTGGAAGGGTTCGGCTGCCACTAGTGCTTTCCGCCCACCATCTCCTCGGCGAACTCCGGATGTCGAAAAGACATCATCTGGTTATAAACGGAAAGCGAATTTGATTGAAATTGACTTGAATGTGGTGGAGAGTGGAGATGATGTTATTGATCAATCAGCAGTCAACGTACTGCCTGTTTCCTCTGGTGTTCCTTCTTGGGAAGATTCTGTAGAAGTCAGCTCGCGAAGAGCAGACGGATTGAAGTTGGACCTTAACCGTCTTGGCGATGAGGATGTATCACCTTTCCCACCGTCATGTTGGAGTCTTCCACACCAAATTGGGGACCGAACCATTTCCCCTGCTTCATCTTCATCTTCAAGACAACCCACCACAAGAGACTTCGACTTGAATGACAATCCGACCTTTTTTGATGCTATGGGATCTCATAACCGCAGCAGATTCTCTTCAAAGAACCCAGGCATGTATGCTAGCTCAAAATCTGACAATAATTTAATTACTGTCATGGGTTCTAAAATTGCAGAGAGAAGGGACTATCGGGATGACGCGCCAACAATATCTTTTATGGGGAATGGATCTAATGCAGATTCTAGGGGTATAGCGTCACGGCCTATGATGCCATCATATGGACACATTCCACTACCTGGATATGGTTATACTTATAACGGACCAGTGATGGGGCCTCCAATGCCATTTCCACCTCCATTTTATGGTCCTGGGAGCATGCCTTACATGGTAGATTCTCGGGGTGCACCCGTTGTGCCTCAGATCCTGAGCAGCCCAGGATTAAACAATGCATCGGCAGCCATTCCGCATTTTCTTATGAGTACTTCAAACGCATCACCAGGTTTAAATGGGGCGGGTGGATCCCAATCTGGATTGGACCTGAATTCTGGCTTTATGCCTTTGGAGGCCGGAAGCAGGGAAAGCGGAAACTTTAGGAACTTCATGCAAAGCCACAATGGTCTAGGGGAGGACCAGGTGAGGGCTGCACCACAGCCTGCAGCTGCAGGCGTATCAGTGAATCGGAAGGAAACAGAGTCGGGATGGGAGCATTACCCATTCGGTTACAAACAGGTCACATCTTGGCAATAATTTCCATTCATGCCGAAGGGTTCTTCTTCCATCATCTGTACCTTCAATTCTTGGCGGTGAATTAATATAATTTTTACATGATTTGGCCATCGCTAGCATGGATGGGCTAAATGTAACCTTGTTGGATTGACTTTGGAGATGGGGAAAAAAGAGAATAATGTCAGTAATAGGTAGATTTACAGTCATTGATCGCAAAAGAAGATAGAAATTGTAGGTATGATTTATTGTTTTTATAATGCTTTTCTTCTTGATGTTTTATAGTAATAGGCAGTGGGAATGGGATCATGTACCTGTACATTGCTCATAAACACCCTGACATAGTCAATCGATCGGAACTCATCCAATATGCAAGTACCTTTTTCCGAGTATTTTTGATGGTGGGAATAAGTCATGCTGGATATCATGCTTGCTCTGTGCGTGATGCTAATTGCTAGTTTCTCTTTACTCTGCCGCTCGCTCTTATTAGTTGTAAAGATGTGACATGGTCCTAGGCTCTTGCTACTGCCTTTTAGGATTTTGTGAGGCTGGCCTTTGTTGCGAGATTTCATCAAGTTGCTGTTGTCATGGCCTGCATGGGCTTGTTGTGACTTCATGTACAAGAAGTATCGATGGGTCCAGACGGTCCAGGTGACTTGACGAACTCCACACCATAAATAAGGGGCTGGCAACTTCAACCAATCAAATGAGGATGATATTTTGATGGGAAGAAAGCTCTAGGAGGGGGGAGCAAGAAGGCATCTATTACGGATGCAATACAGTGTGAACCCTACGACCGATGGTTTATTGATACGGATCATATATTTTTCATGGAAATTCAGCAACCAGTGGCTCACTTCCCTGCATGAAAAGTTGGGCCAGCCAACTGTGCTGCTCTCGATTCCCCGAAGAAGCCCAAGCATCAAGTTGCAAGGACTTCGCAATCGCCGCACAGGGTGGTTGCCCGACACAGTCACGAGCTGCCGACCCCATTTCGAATGCACTCTTTGTTGAAATTGTGTGTATATATGTGTGACAGCTGTATGCTTCCACCCCGATCGGATCGGATCGGATCTAGCATCTTAGCATCACCTTTGTCCGTCATCCTTTTGCTGATGACTACTACAGCACCCATTTTTATCTTTATGAATTGTAGCATATGACAGGCTTTTGTCTCCTGTGCTCATCACCATCACCATCGTCATCATCATCCGCTGCAGTAAACGGAAAAGCCCGTGCATAGCCCCGAAGAAATCTTTGCCTCGGTTAGGGGCTTCGGGGGGCAGCTGTAGAAACATTACAGACTTTGCCCATTGACGAATGACGATGGGTCGTGCTTACCAGCTAATTCTGGTTGAATATTAAGTACTTGACAGGAGCCAGTTGTAACCCCAGTTAATCCCCACCCAAAATTGCGTATCAAGACTTTCAAGAAGCGTTTGACAGTCATTACACCTCTTTCAACCATTCGACCATGGTTATATCTCCTTCCATCTTTTAAACTTAATTTGAGACCAACAAAAAAAAAGGCGTGCAGTGCCTTTGTCAATGAAGTGACTTTACCAAACTGACAGTATAATTAGCGACAGTGCTTTGCTGATCACAAAGCTACTGGGGTTGTGTCTCTCATCCAATTGTTCGCGCAGCGCTTCGTGATGTTATGGCGGGTTCTGCGCTGATTGCGACCGACTGCATATGATGAGGCAAGTGCTTTGTTTGACTGTTGATGTAGGTAGGCAATGGTCGTATGGTACTTTTTAGGAAATTTGAAAGATAATTTGGCTTCGTTACTAAAGTGGTTGGTGATATGTACTGGTTCATGGACTCTTGAGTTACAGCGGGCTCCGCAATGGCCTAACTTAGATAGAATGTCCATCAACAAATTTAATTATCAAAATGCACCTTCATAAACTCTATATATAGCATTCCATTTTGGAAGAGATGTGCTCTCTCTAATTCTCTCTCTCTCTCTCTCTCACACACACACTCATTTGATATATTTTACATTATCTTCCTCAGGTTTTAACGTGAGCGTCAGAGGAACCGAAGCCGGTACCTTTATCCCGTGTTTGACTCGCTAACGCTCTTAGCTACTATGGTGCATGCAGATCGGTGCGATGACCCAGGTCAGGTGGACAGAAGCCATCAAGAAATAATTACACGTGATATATAGAATGAAGGTGTCTCAGACCCATTTACGTACGTGACGTGGAAATGCGTTGTTTGGTTCCACTTGCATACCACAATATTATTGACACAATACGTGGAAAATGTGGACATCACCATATACAACACGTGAAACACCCGAGGAAGGTCCCAAGCAAATGATAAGGAGCACGTCGGTTATAACCTTGTGAGACAGGAGAATGGCGTCAAACAAGGTGCTTCACCCACACATCTACACCCACCCATATGTTCCGTAATGTGTTGGATCCTGAGATGGCAAGTAGAACACTGGGGGTGAATATTATCTTATTGAATATAAAATCCTCTAAAACATTCACATTCTATCTAAGATTTCAATTAGTGGTACCCAATTAAATCTTAATCAATACAAATTTGCAAATAAAGAGATGTATAAGAGTTGTGGAAGCTTAGATATTTGAAAGTAAGTAAAGACAATCACAGTGAGGGACAAACACAAGCACAATCACAATCAATGACCCTGGTTCAAGCACACTTGCCCTACATTCAGCCACACGTCCTCTCAAGAACAAATCCACTGATCACATTACAAAATAAACCAAGTTACAACACGCCCACTTCACCACAAGCTGGTGAATAGACTAACACCCCTTCACCAAGAGAAAACACATTACACTCAAATGAGAAAAATACTTACAAAGCTCTTTTTACCTATAGCCAAATATTGCAGCTTATGTGTAGATGAAGTGTGGCTGTAGTGGTTGATCTCCAAAAGATGTAGCAAATGAAAAGATCTTGAGATCAAAAATGGCCAAGAAAAGATTTTGAGAACTTTGTAAAGTACGGCCAAAGAGATGGTTTTCTTCTGAAAGAATTAGGCTCAAAAACAATTTTTCTTTTGAAAATTTTCTTCTAAAATGATCATAAACTCGTAGGAATAAATGTAGAACAACCCTTTATATATAGGACCCAAATATGGTCAAAACAGATTACTAAAAAGTCACTCCAACGGTTCAAAAACAGCTTGTAAAGAGTTACCATTTGAGCCCAATGGCTAGTTACTAGTCGACTTGAGTTCATGTACTAGTTGACTAGTCAAGTGCTAGTCGAATAGTCCACTCACTATAGTCGACTAGGGTAGTTTAGTTCAGAGGCTGTTTAGGACTCTGTAAAATCTAGTCGACTATAGTTCAGTAACTAGTCAATTAGAGCATTGCTTTTAGTCAACTAATCGATTAACATAGGTCAACTAGTTTCTCATACTTGGCTAGCCATTGCTCCAGACTTTACCAAGTCAACTAAGTATCGATTCTAGTTCACTAGTCAACTATAAAAACATATTTTTTGACCATTTAAACTTAGGAAATAAATTTTAAAAATATTTCAAAAATATTTATAACGTGTTCCTAAGTATGTGAGAGCTTCAACAAAGACTATAACATACTACCAAGGTAAAAATAAAGTTACATCGTTGTACATTTATACTTTGAGATTTTTGATACAAACTTGAAGTTCATCCACTTGTCTTGATTGCTTTGATTATTAACTCAACACATCATTGATTTTCATCATAAACATACCTACACTCATGAAATCATTATTATCCAATATGTTTGCTCATCATCAACAAATAATAATCTTGTAGTGACTTAATATTCAATAGTCTCAACCTTTTTGATGATGACAAACATCTAGCATATAAAATACTTACAAATTTTTTAAGGAAGCTCTCCCAGAAAGTATGCATCCGAAGAATTTGGGTAATCTCTCCCTCAATTCATATATATACTTGAAGTGCTATTTCGGAGTAAGCCTCAAATCTCATTATGTATAAGTACCTAAAAATAATCAAATAATCTTGGTACCCTTTTGCTTTTGGGTCCTTGCTAAAGTAATAACAATGGATAACAATGATATAATAAACATTTTAACTTATCAAAAACTTTATTAAATTATTATTATCTTTTTATATAAGATACCATGTGAATTAGACATTTTGGTTGGGGGTATCTTATTGATTCCAAAATATTTAATTATTCAAGCAGAAACCAAACCCATTTGGGTCTAAACTTCACACCACAAACATATTTACAGTTTTTTTTGTAATGAATGTTTTCCATGGAATTAGTTACATAATTATCTTTCATTTTAATTGTTCTTCTTTTAGGTATCCAAAATTTTAATATATTCAATTTTCGTAGAATAATTCATATTTTTAATGTTTGGGTTTTTGCTTGTAGATAGTTTAGCAAAATTAGTATATAAGTATGCATGGTTATGTTTTAGCCTAACATTTTGATTAATCTTGTTATACCCTAAACGAAATTTATTGTTAGTTGGATTTTGTGAACGTATTAAGTCATTTATTTTTCTTTACCCTTATTACACTTATCTATATTCTTACATATGTCTTCATATTTAATTTTAGATGTTGTTAGTTTGTCTCTAATTCATTAAGCCTAATATTTAAAATTTTACGTTCATTATTAAGAAGTTTGTTTTCATCTATTAATTCATTGTTCTTACTAACCAATTTTTAAATTTTCATCTTTTAATTTTTGATTTTCTTTTTTTATCTTTTTAATTTCTAAGTTATTAGAAAATCTCGTAATAAGATTCCATATTTATCATATTATCTATCAAAGCATTATCTGCATCATAAAATCTTATTCAAAATTTAAATCATCGTCTGCGATGCCCATGAAGCACATGTATGTACTTTCATTTGCTACTACTAGGGGTGGGCAAAAGACCCGGTTCCGATTCCGAACCTGGTTTCGTACCCGAATACGATTCCGAATTTTCAGACAAATAGGAATCGGAACCGGTTTTGGGTTGGAAAACTCCAACCGATTATAATCGAAATCGGAAACCGGAATATAGGTTGAAAAATATAGTCCAGCCCGATTCCGAAAGACGTAGACTGAAAGGAACCCGCCTGTAATTTTCATGTTTGAAACACAGTGCCTAAAACACCTATTTATACAATGCTATATCAATCCTCCCGTCGATGTGGGACAAAACTACACATGATAGCAAGGTGCTGTAGTGGAGTGAAGAGCAAAGAGACATCTTTAGTCCCACATCGGTGGGAAATGACAAACTATTGTTTAAAGTGACTTGATTTTGGGTCACAAACAAGAAATTAACAGGCTGGCGTCTCACAACCACGTGCATTGCCAATTTGTTCCCGCATGTGCGGACAGTCCAACAATACGAGTTTGGAATTTTTTCCTACGAAGAAGGTGTAATCGGATTCATTTAGGATCCGACTTCGTGTGCATTAATCGGATCCCGAATTATCGGGTTCCGATTTATCGGTTTCGGAAGCGGGTTGTTGTTTTTACGTCCGAATAACTCGGATTCGGATTCGGGCTGTTCTAAAAAATTCGGAATTATCCGATGCCCACCCCTAGCTACTACTACTTCTTCACTTGAGGATTCATCATCACCATCATCGGATGGTTCAGTGGGATCTTGATTGTAAGCCGCCAAAACTTTCTTTTTGGGCTTCTTCCACTTTGGCATTTATTTAGCCCTTCCCTTGCACTTAGCTAATGGGAAATCCTTCAAATAGTGTCATGCCTTGTTGCATTTAAAATAAATAACATAATTGTTAGATAATCTTTGCTTATTTGATTTAAACTTACATCGCAGATATTCTTGAATTCCATTGTCATGATAGCAATTTGATCCTCATCTTCATTTTCCAAATCTCCTCTTTCGGTGGTGGCTTTGAGGGCAACAGATTTCTTCTTTGATGGATCCGTTTCCATTCTCTCCTTGATTTGGAGTTCATAGGCCATAAGGTTGCATATAAGATAATCTATTGTGAGCTTGGAAAGATCATGTGCTTCTTCAAGGGCCATCTTCTTTGTCTCCCACTCGGGTCCGAGATTTGAGAATCTTACCAATTTACTTCTTTTACAAATAAATCTTACCCCACCCAGTAAGAGTGTTGATAATATCCATGAAGCCGATGTGCATCTCAGTAATATTTTTCCCTTCATTTATCATGAAAAACTTGTATTTATATGAATAAAGAGAAATTTTAGTATCTTTAACCCTAGCGTTATCTTCATATATTAACTTAAGGGAGTGCCAAATTTGATGCTCTATAGATGATGTGAACACTTAGTTGTACTCCGTTCTATCCTGTGCACAAAACAATAAAGTCATCGTGTTAGCATTCAATGTCCATTGTTGGCACGCCCCGCTTCCCAAGGTACTGGGGAGCGAGATGGAACAAGCCCTCTCGTAGCTAAGTCAAAAGAGATCGAGTTTTGTCCTTCTCTTTTGAAACAACTACGATGAGTGTCTAGTAATTACAATTTGCATATTCCAAATAACAACATAGATAATGAGATAAATTTAATACAACCGAGGTCCATACTAGTAGTTTAATTATTACAACCAAATCGAATGTCTTAAAGGTAGTTGAAAGATAAAAGGGAGCCTTATGGCCCATACAAACCGAAGTCCATGCGATTAATAATAATAATACATATGAAACGAATCAGGAGCAATAACCTTCTAGTCTGCTGGGGAGTCTTGCCCCTCAATAAACTCATGCGTCTATGTGAAAAGGTCTGTATATTTGTCATCATGATCTGATATACATGGCATTAAAACACAAATACAATGTTTGTCAATGAGGGGTACTCATGTAGGTTCTCAAGCATCAAATTCATTTAATTAATTTAGAAATGCTACTACCAGGATATGAATCTAACATCATTAAAAATGGAAATTAATAATATTGGCATATGCATAGAGATAATTATACAACAGTGTAATCTACTAGCAGGGTATCTTGATATAAAGGGAAATAAATAACTATCAGCATGATGAAAACATGATACAATGGAATTCAATAAATGTTGTCATGTGCTAAAGGATAAGCTAATCATGATCAATTGATGTCACGACGGTTATATAGACGATTAACACATTTAAACATTTCTAAAAGTGTCGTATCACTGAAAAACTGATCCTAAGCTAATGCATAACTCATTGTCTGAGGGTAGGACGTGAAACTGTCGACTATTCTAGGTGTGCATATCCATGTAGCCCCATGACCCATCGCTATGTCTAAAGATGGTGAAATGCTTGATAAACCACACTCCCATGTCCGGGAAGTTGTGAAATGAATTTAATAACCAATAACGATCATGACTCCATGTCTGGATGACATTGAAATGACATGATAAACCCCACCCCCATCTCTAGAAGGTGGTGAAATGATTTGTGACATGGTCGCTCATTCACCCTTGTAACAATGAGTTTACCACACCAACTGTCTTAGGCTAATTATTATTTTAGTGCCAATATCAAGTCCATAGGCTAATTATCATTTTAATGCCAATATCAAGTCCAATCATTATGGGGATTGCAATCATTCGATATGGTGACGACGTCACCTAACACTTTCATGTGTTTGTTATGTTCATTAAATGACACACATGCCTGAAATGTTACCCGAATGACACACATTCATTCTTTATGTTCATTTAGTGACAAAATATGTGAAGGAAAAAAGTAATTTTAATGTTACCATATATGCTAAAATTTAATGTGTAGAGTCAATTTTACTTTAAATGGTTCTTTGCTTTCAATCAGTTCGTACGGTTCATACAAGTTATGCAATTATCCTGTTAAATTAACACACACACACACACACACACACAAAACCAAAAAGAAAATATGCAACAAATTAATGTCAAGATTACGTTTATTATACATTTGAGGGACATTTTTGAATTGGTTTGATGATAGGACAAGCTGACTAGGACAAAAGGGTTGATAGAAAGACGGCTGTGATTTCATCTTGGAAAATCAACGATTAAGATTAGTGTATGTTGAAAATTTTGAAGGGAAGGGTGTATTATGGAGGGAAAACAATAGATGGATTTTGTTTTCGTTTTTTATTTTGAAAATGATTTTGAAAGAGACAAAACAGTTGATGGATAAAATGCTGCCGATTGATTTGGAGGGAAGGGATTGTATTATGTAGGGAAAAAAATAGATGGATTTTGTTTTCGTTTTTTATTTTGAAAATGATTTTGAAAGAGACAAACAGTTGATGGATAAAATGCTGCCAATTGATGGCTCTGACATCTTTCGCAGGGAAAAATTGATGGTTTACTGGCACCTTGTAGGGAAAACAATTGATGGCTCTGAAAGCATGGGGTCCACCATCGTCCTTAATGCCTACGTCATCAAATTATCTCCCGATGTTTATCAAGTTCATGGGCATTCCACGTGCATTCCACGTACCTCCATAAGGCTTTGATTTTGGAGCGTCCATCTTAGGCAAGAAGGGATGGGTGACGATCGGTCCACTCGCCAATGCAATATTTTGTTGGTTGAACTCTCCTATAAACTCGTCCTGTTCCTCATCAGGGCCTCCATTTGAGCCTTTAGGGTAATATTTCTATGCTCTACGAGATCATCCGTCTTTTGGATCATGTCGACTATCGAGTTCAAGATCGTTAGCATCTCCTCCCAAAGCTTGTCCCTCACAGACCTCAGCTCGCTTTCCTCCATGGCCTCAAACTGATCCTGTGCCTCAGCCATGGTGATCTCCATGTTTCCCAACCATGCCTCATATGCCAACATGATGTCCTTAGACTTCCCCATGTGAGGCGACATTGTGGTGCCCTTCTCCATCTTGGAGTCGCTTGGAACCAGAATCTCGCTAGCTGATATCCTCTTTTTAGAACGACAGGCTCTGATACCAACTGCCATGGGTGGGTAGTGGGTTGTTTAGCTATTTAAGAATCCTAATCCCGTGTGACACTTAGCTGACTATTCCTCTTAGAATGTCTAAGTCATCCTTTTCTCAAACTCTCACACTCACAAGGAACTTCAGAGAACAAGAGAGCTTGGAAGTGAATAACTCATATTCTTGGCTATTGCTTGGATACAAATGGCCTCCCATTGCCGCTATTTATAAGCGAGGCTCCTTTACAATGAATGGTAGAGATTAGTCTTCTATAGTCTTTCTTGATCCAATGGCTTAGGAAGAGTCTCTAAAACCTTCTCCATTATTCCACACCAATTCTCATCTTTGAAGAATTCTCATGAATACACAAGAACCTTCTAGATACATTATTTACAAAAGTACCCCTAGGAACTCTTTAGGGAATGCCAACTCAAGTGCCAAATAAGCGCCACTAGGTAATGACGTGACGTCCATCACTTTTTCACATCTACATTAGTAATCACCACCCACAAACACGGTCCGATACAATGTTTTAGGAAGAGTCACTAGAACATTCTGTATTATTACACACTAATTCTCCTCTTTGAAGAATTCTCGTGAATACACAAGAACCTTCTAGATATTTTTTTACTAGAGTGCCCTTAGGAACTCTTTAGAGCGTGCCAACTTATGTACCAAATAAGCGCCAACTAGGCAATGACGAGATGTCCATCAGATATCCACAGCAACATTAGTAGTCACCACTCGAAAACACGGTCCGATACAAAACGTCTCAAAACCTTGTCGTCCTTATCAGTTGAAGTCTTCGACCTTGATCTGCTACCACTTGGATTGGACCAGGAAAACTTATGGTGGGCCGATACATCTGTGTACGAAATCAAAGACTCTATCTCATTCAGCTGCAAGCATCTCTTTAAAACTGCCAAATTTTGCAATAAAATTGTAAGATCATGATATAGACTTGGTGAGTTTAGCGGTAACAGAACCATGCTCGTTTACTAGTCTAAAGTCTTAATACGGTCCATGTTGTATATGAGAGGCACAATTGATAGTAAAATAATATTCTTATTGTTTAAGGGTATTTTCCCACCATTGATGAGATTGTATGATGGTATAGTTACAGTAGCTAGCGTAGGATGACGTCAGTAGCTGACTGGGCCCCGGACGATCTAACCCCAGGCTAAATCGTAGCTGATGGAGGCACGTCTAAATTATATCATGGCTGAACAGACATCAGTTCGAGCTGTTGAAGCCAATTCCGAGCTATTTCCACCAGGTCTAGGCTACATGTGGGATATGTTCAACTTCATGTAACATAAGAGCTGGTTAGGGATGGTCAGATCTGAGGTTCGATTTAATACCCTCTGATGCTTAAGTCAGATGGTGACTCAAGGAGGCTCATGTTAACTATGGCTGATCTGTTAGGAGACCAACCGATAGTTATCGCACCAAGCTATGGAGGAAATCTAGAGTTTAGGTGGAGCAGATATGGTGTAGGAGTACCAGTTTGTCAGAAGAAATTCGTGAGAAAAATGGCCCCTGCTCCTATTGACTGAGATACTACTTATAGGTGGGACATTGGAGGGTAACGTCTGAGCTTTTAAGCTGCTTTATTGCTCCTGAACTGTCGCATTGATGATGAGCTTAAAGGAAGAAGCCGACACTTTAAAGGAAGACGCTTTAAAGGAAGAAGCCCAACCGTCAGCTGAACTATCGCATCATTGAATGCCTTTATTATAAACCGACACTTTAAAGGAAGAAGCCCAACGGTCAGCTGAACTATCGCCTTAAACAAAGAAACGGTCGGCCTCCTGTGCGAGGGCCCTTGACGCTGTGGTTCTACTGTGCCTTTGGGATAAGATAATAATGATCTATCACTTATCGTCCAACATATTAATTTGCAACAAATAATTTTCAGATCTTGATGTTCACAAACAACAAAAATCTGAGTGGAAAAAAGATATGCTTCTTCAACATTCCTCGTGTATAAAAGACCTTCTTTTTCAGCAGTTTAGTCTCTGTTTATTTCCACCCGATCGGGTGAACTTCCACCCGATCGGGTGGGCCTGTTTTGGTAGTTTTGCTGGGTTTTTGGACCCGAACCGTGAAGGGATTGTGGGGGCTTATAAAGAGGAGAATGTGCACGACTTGGGGAGGATCTTCTCTTATTTTTTCAACAGTTTTCTCCCCATTTCTTGGGAGCTTTAGGTTAGGTTAGATTATGTTTTCTACTTCAATAAATCTTGTAAAGGATTGAAGATTCAATGGCAAGATAAGTATTTCTTTTCCTATTTTCATTGTTTTGTGTTATTTTCATTTTGCTCGATGATGAATGTTTGTTTGGATTTATTGATTGCTATCATGTTCTTCATCATTGAGTAGTGTTTAATGAACCCTAATATGGGTTAGAGTAGGAATGATGCTTGGAATCTACATTTGACTTGATTGCATGGTATGTGTTCGATGGAATGTGTCAATGGAGATTTCTAGCAATCTGAGTCCAATTCATATGGCAACACACTAGTTGTGTTGGGGATTGGGGCCCGGTGTCTTGTCCAGTCAAGATCCGCTTCGATGTATTGCTAGAAATCACATTCGACCTATTTGGCCTTTAGGGTTACGCAGGGTGTTTCATTGTCATTGGCAGGAGAAAGACCACCTTTGACCGTCGGCCAAGGGGGAATAAACTTGGAGGTTGACTCCCTAACCACAGCTCATGCTCCTAGAGTAGACATTGAATCCTAGCGTGTGGGAATGGTTTGGACGAAATGTTGGGAGTTATTATTGTGGCCTTAATGCTCCCGGTTGCGAAAGGTGTTAATGGACATGGGAATGCCCACCGTCCGAAATCGGGTATATCTAGCATACTGGGCATCGACCGGAATATCGGGCCCATGGACGCTAGGTACCACATTTAGGGACAATGTCTCACCCTGGGTCAAGTCAAATGCCAAGTGTCATGAGTGCTTTAGCCCGTGGTAGCGGGGATTCATTTCTTGTCTTTTTTATTTCTTTCTTTTATTTCTACACTTCCACCCATATTATCCACGTAGCTAGCACACAACCTAGGTGAGGCTAGTAGCCATTCAAGCCATCCACCTCCCTGAGTTCGATAAACCCGCAGCCTACACTAACCGTGCACTTGCGGTAAAACGACACAGCGTCCAAACCGTAAACGGGGCACCGGTCAATTGCTCGTGACAAAAGAAGCGGAGCCGGCCTCCTATATAAATAGGTGAGCACTCCCTTCTTTCTTCTTTGCACCAAGTCTCTGATTAAGGAGCTTCGGAAAATTTGAGCAAACTTAATCAAGACTTAAAATTATTCTTTTCCTCTATTAATTTTCCTGTCCTCTAGCCGAGTCCTAGCAAGGCAACGGGGAGGTCCGAATCTGATTCGGAAGTCTACGACGTGGGTTTACTCAAGTGAAACTTTTTACGGCTAGTGATAGCTCGGAGGCAAGGTGTGGCTCGGGAGCTGTTCCAGTTCGCGACGAGGAGCGACGCAATGCGGTTCGGGATGCGGCTCAGATTTTGGAGCGCAAGACGGTGCGGAACATCTTGCCCGATCCAAGGCAAGATTCGGGGTGAGTTATATATATATATATGCATTTCATTTTAAGTTGTAGTTAGAACTTTCTCGAGTTGGTCAGACCCAACTCGAGTCAGTAGATATTACTGGCTTAGGGAATTTTTCCTTACGGCAGTAATTATTAAATAGTTTAATAATCGTATTTCAGCTGCTTATTTAATTTTGTTCGTCCGACTTAGGACGAATATGTTTAAATTAGCCCTAAGGGACCTTGAAAATCCCGACAAGAGCTTCGAGGTATTTTGGTAGCTCTTATTGACGCAATGGTGATAACCATCAATTAGTGGTATAGTTCGTCGGTGGATCCCATCAAGGCACGAGCCGGGCATGGTCACGAGCCTTGGTTGAATCCACTAACTTACTAATTGAATCCATAGGATACTCCTTAAGCTAATCGATTTCACCGACCGTGGGCACGATCTCAGTACGATTTCTCCTAGGGATTTTACAAGATCAACCAAAATACAACCCCTTTTAGATCCACCGCATCATAAAAATCGTACCTTTGCATCTAGATCCTAAAATCCTAGAGCTAATCTATCAGCCCTAGAAAAGATTATTCAAGCATAACAAATATTATGAGAACAATAGAGATCATCACTAGAATCATAGAAAACAATAAGAAAAACCAAAATAAACTTTAAGAGATAGAGTACTTAGCTTGATACAAGAGGAGAGGCCTATGGCGTAGCCTAACTCCCAAAAGATCGTTTCCAAAACATGCTAAAAGGTCTCAAAGCCAAAAAGAGACTCCCCCAAGTCCCCCTCCATTGACGGCTACCATTCAAATATATATCCCATTCTAAACCCTAGCGAACAACCAAAAAATCCCCCTGAAAATCGTGCCCAAAGCCAAATCTGGACACAACTTAAGTTCTGGGCCCGCGGCGACTCGGGTCTGCTCGGTCGAGTCGTCAAGAAGTCTGAAATCTTAGCCCAAAACCATGCTCTACCTGTTCAGACCGAGTAGGGTCTGCGCGGTCGAGGAGGTAGTTGCTCGGTCGAGTAGGCGGCTGCTCGGTCGAGCTGTCAGAAGTCTGGATTTATTACCCAAAACATCGCTCTGCCTGCTCGGATCGAGTAGGGTCTGCTTGGACTGAGTAGGTAGTTGATCAGTCGAGTAGGTGATTGCTCAGTCGAGTAGGTGGTCAAGAACAGATTTCAGCACTGTAGTATCAGCTTGCAAAAATTCCCCAGAGCTCATCCTACCTCCGATTGGCATGTTCTTGGTTGCTTGGAACCTTCTTGAAGTCTACTATCTGGAAAAAATATCAGAAAAATACTGAAAAATCCCAGGTGATAGAATATTTAAAAAGAGTGCACGGCTGTACTGTTCCCAGCACTTTGGATCGCTCGATTTCTTCGCCGCATCATAGCTCGATCGAGTGACCTGGAATCCATGAGTCATGGTATTATAGAACCATGCTTTCTTCATTCTCCTCTTCTTTGTCCCTTCTCTCTTGCTCCCGGCAGCTTTAAGTCATCGAATGCGGCACCTCAGGAGTTCCGGTGTCGAAGTACGCGCTCTCTCCTCCAATATACTCCAAATCACTCGATATTCACTGAAATGCGACCAAATGCTCTTAGTGTACAATAGTTTCACTTATGAGCATAAAAGCGTATGAAATATGTAATTGAGCAATCATTTTGACGTGTAATCATATATATAAAATGTGGAATATAATAACACATCAATGTGCCTCCCACTCCTCTGGCCACACCATCGTCTCCTCCGCTGCCGCAGCACTCCCACTCCCAGGCTCTCTAGAGCACCCCTCTATGTTTGGATTGAAAGCTGAAGAACCAGAATCCATTGATAGATCAATGAGTTACCTAGAGAAGAAGAAGATCAACGGAGCTCTGACGAAGTGATGACTGACGACGAGAATTCTCGAGAGCAAAGACAAGAAGAGAAGCCCTTTGAAATTCAAAAGCAAGAACCCTCCACCGTTTTCCTCTCTCTATTTTATAGAGGGCATCGACTGATCTCGACTGTTGAAGATGTGCCATGTGGTAAGATCTGAAGCGAAGGCGTCGTATCAGCTTCTCCCCAGAGCCGTACGCAGCACGTGTCATGCTCTGAGTGGAGGGGCACCTCGATATCTCCCTGCTACCGAATCGTCATGATGATTTCATAGATTCAGTGGTCGACTCGCATTTAATGCTACAACTGTCATCCAATAGAGTAAAGTGCATCATCCGAGCCGATCTGGACTTCCCGTTTCGAACTCGAATGACGGGGGTAATTGTTACGACCTCAAGATCAGCCCAGTCGATCTAGGCCCACATGTTCAAAGCCCAAGTCATGGCCCATCGAATCTCCCCAATGAGACCTAGTTTGCCAAGGTTCGGAGAAGCTCGCCCAAGCAGAGCGGTAAGCTCGCCATCCGAATCAGAGAGAAGATTCCTCCAGCAAATCGCACAAGTTCCATGCGCTAGCTCGTCTCAGATCAACTCGCCTACCTCTTCGCATCGAAGCAGTCTGCCCAATAAGGGAGGTGACCCGCCATTAACACCACTTCCAGTTTCACTACAGTCAAAGTCTAACAAAAGCACACCTGGCCGCTTTGCCACCTTACAGCCTGCCAAAAGCATGCCTAGCCGTTTCGCTGCCAGACAGCCTGACAAAAGCACGCCTGACATTTACGGCTCTGACGACCTGACAAAAGCGTGCCTGACACGTTCGGCCCTAACATCAATGGTCGAATCCCTGGCATCCTGACACCGTCAGCTCAGCAAAAGCAACCGACTCCAGTAGCCTATAAATATCTCTTCTCCTCCAAGCGAGAGGGAGGTTGGTTGGTTGATTAATTTGTAAGAAAATCCCTAACACATTTACTTATATTCAAGGTCGAATATACTCCACATATTCGCGCCTTCCACACTAGTTCGCAACGCAAGCGCCTATCTGCCTTTAAGATCGCCCTACGTGTCCGACATTCTCTCATCAGTCATCAACTGACTTAAGCATCGGAGAGGCTACGGGCTGACAGCCGGCCCAGCCTTTCTGACGAGTTGCTCTTCTTGTAGGAAGTTCGCCACAGCTGCCAGCATGCGTGCGACCTTCGGCGTCCTTCACCAACGGACGAGCGACCCTCATCAACTTACAGGCGATCTACTCCGATTGACGGGCGACCTTCAGATCCTCATCTACAAATCGCCCTAGAATCGTGATTAGCCTCGCTATCACCCCCCCAAACACTTGTAATCATTGTGTTCTTGATTCCGCACATCAATACAAATTCATTGTGACCGGTTTCTACCCCGCAACAAATATGTACATGAAAATTCAAATCAAACTACAAATGATTGTGTTTAACAAATATGTACATGAAAAATCAAACAATGACAACAACCAATTTTGAATCGTTAGCCCATGCATTAGCTCGTGCATCTGTGATAAATGCCCATCGTAAGCACGACATCGCTTTAGGTTGCGAAAGATCGCCGGCCACATAAGGTGTACAGTAAGAAGAAGGGGATAGAGAGAGGAGAAGGAAAGAGAATAGAATATAATTTAAGGGTAATTCGTAACCCTTTTAAAACATAATTTTTTTGAAAGGGAGTTCTATGTGCATAGACCTAATTGCTACTCACATAGACCAATTATTTACAAGTTTACCATTAAAAATTTACAGGGTTGCCATCGAAACTTTTTCCTCTTTTACCATGCATCTCTTCATCCTCCATCATCTTCATCCTCCATCATCTTCATCCTCTTTTCGCAACCACCGGCATCGGCCAAAAGCCGCTGTTGAACCCCGCCACCCGACGACCATCGCCGCACTCCGCCTCTTCATCATCATCACCACTCTCTCCATCTCACTCCTCTCACTGTTCATTCCTCCCCCTCTCTATCTCATGTCGATGCCGTCGTCGGAGATTTGGCGGCCGCAGCAGCGGTGACGAAATGAGGAGTGGGGAGGAATGAACAGTGGGAGAAGGGGGGAGGGATAGAGTGGGTGATGAAGAAGGGCAAGGGGCAAGGTGCTGTGGCGGGCGCGGCGTCGGGGGCGAGGATCGGCGACAGCAGCGACAGACGACACGAACGACACAGGGACGATAATGAAGAGGATGGAGAAGGATGAAGAGATTAAAAAGAAAGCTGGGATATTATTTTGTGTACAAATTAAAAAAAGTTTTTTGATTTGTGTGTGTAAAGTGGTTTGTGTGAGTAGAAAGGAGGTCTGTGCCCATAATAACTCTTTCAAAAACCAAGCCTATTTGAATGGTATTTGAACAATATGTAAGATTTTTGATGAAATTTCAAATAAAATAAGATTTGTGGTAAAAAACCAAATTTGAAACAGTAGCATAGGTATGTAATGCTTTTGTTATTGAGCTTACCGAATCATTTAGGATTTTTTTCCCTTTCAAAAGGGTACTTTTTGCGTACCTACAGTTTTATTTGTGCGCATAACCGGAATTCGACTTATTTACATGTTTGCCATTCAAATTTTCTCAGCGCGCACCATAAATCTTAATCCCTAATCTACTCACATTGTGCGCGAGGAATAAAATGGCTGACGCCAATCGTGGAGGGACTAAGAAGCCATGTTGCCGATTTGTTTTCAAGGATGCCACTGCCGTCCCGCTGCCTCATCCTCTGACAAACCCTCTCCCTCCGCAGCTCCGCTGCCCCCTCCTCCGACGACCCGCCGTCCCCTCCGACGACCATCTTCATCTATCCCAGCCCCATGCGCCGCCCCTTCCCCTGCACCGCCCCATCCATCGATAATCTCGGCCCCTCCCCCTCCGTCGACGTCTCCTTCGAAACACATCCCCTCCCCCTCATCCGCCGCTCTCCCCTGCTCCTCTACTCTGACATTCCCAGCACCGTCGCCCCCTCTCCGACTTTTCTAGCCCCGTCACCCCCTCCTTCGATAACCCAGCCTCTCCCCAGTCCCCTTCTCCACCCCATTTCATACCCTAAAACCCGTCGATGGGCACGGGGGTTGAAATTTTGAGTGTCAAACTTGTGGATAAGCCGTTGTGCGTGCGAGTAAAACGGTGGGTGCGCGAAGAAGCTCCCCTTTCAAAATTAAAGCAGCACACATTTTAAAATTCATACCCCAGCAACAATCTCGGTTGCATTTAAATGATTTAATTGTGTGTCATGATTTCCTTGTTAGCTAACTGCATACGACATTGCGTCTCTCTCGGCTATCCGTAATCTGTCAATTTCTTGTGAACTTGGCCCCACTCATGGGCCCCACGACCCAGTCAAGCTTTGATCTTTAGTGTTGATTAGTTAAAGTTTAGAAAAAACCAAAGGTTGTGTTCGCCAGAAGTTATTTCTAATGAAAAGAGAGGAGCGTGGGGGCCCACCTCAACGGGCGAGTCGGAAAAAATCCAACGGTTGTTGACACTGTAACATATGACTGCGAGGACCGGCACTCGTCTGTGGACCCCACAACTCCCTCCTACTTAAAAGATCTTGTCTCCTCCTGATTTAGACTTTTCATTGAATTCAGGCTTAATTTTAGATGAAGACTACGTACATTCATGCATCCCTGGGGGTGCATGTAATTATTATTAGCCAAAAAAAAGTTAAAAATAAGTAATAGAAGTTATGAAGCGATAAAAAGATGTGATATAATTTCCTATTTTAGCATATAATCATTGTATACACCCATATGTATAAGGGTGCATATAGCAATTCTCTAATTTTAATCAAAGATTTTTTTAAACCAATTTATCAAACCATTGTTGTAAACTTGGTGGCTATGGAATCCATAGCCCTGTATTTATAGCAATATGGTTACATAATGGGTGGATACCCACTAACGGATTGGGCCTCCAAAAGCCCGTTTATAACACTTCCCCTTATCCATCCATTGTTGTAAGTCGTGATGAACGCTTCAGGGTTCATAGAGCTTATCTGATCATGGGGTCTATGGATACTTCTGGATCCCAAGTTTAAGAGTTCTTGCCTCGTTAAAACCTTCGCCATGGAAAACCCAGTGGGAAAAACCAGTGGCTAAGGGAAAAGAGTACAAGTCTATATAACTTCCCCTGATCGATGAATATCACTAGAGGTGGCTACTTCTGGGTCCTAAGTTAGGGATAACTGCCTCGTTAAAACCTTTAGCTATGGAAAACCCAGTGGGAAAAACCAATAGCCAAGGAAAAAGAGTACAGTTTTCCATAACTTCCCCTGATTAGTGGAAGTATTTAGGGGGTGGATACTTCTGGATCCAGAGTCAATGAGGTTGACTCGTTAAAACCTTTAGCTATGGAAAACCCAGTGGGAAAAACCAATAGCCAATGGAAAAGAGTACAACACTACATTTGACTCCCCCTGATCTGTACAAGCTGCAGGCTTGCAGATCTCCTAGGCACTATACATCAATCTCTTACAGTGTTCCGATAATAAGTACATAGTACAAGGCATCGCTCATCTATACAAGACATCGCTCATCTATTGCAGCTACTGAATCTGAGGGAGCTCTTCTGAAGAGGAGTGGTTTGCAGACTCGGTAGGTAGCATCACGTCTCTGACCCAGTCGTCACTGTGTCTGCGAGGTACTGCAGGACCTGACTGTGCGTACTTATGATTTGCTTCTTGGATCGATGAGCCTCTCGGGATGGTGGGATTGATGTTGCCTTAGAAGCATGCTTTGCTGGTCTCCAGGAGTTGGTCGTTCCTTTGTTGTAGTCATCGCGATGATCTGTAACCTGTATCTGCAAATACATTTAACATGTTGGATGATCCTTGACCCTTGGAGGTAGCGCAGAATCTACATATCTTTGGTCCAGTGGTGCGCTGCAGGCGCTGCATTGTATCTGGTTAAAGGGTTTACTGCCAGATAAAGGAGTACAAAAGACACTTGAGTAAGGCACTTCGGGACCTAGGATATCCTTCCCCTCTTCCAGCGAACGGAAGGGGTCTTAATGTGCATCCATACGACCAGTAGGTGTATTAGTGGATTGCAATTATCCATGTTTCTTCATCGACTGGATGATAATTTCATCTTCTGGATGATAATTCATCTGCTGGATGATTATTCATCTTCAGGATGATGGTTTCATCTTCGGGATGATTATTCATCTTCGGGATGATGATTTCATCTTCAGGATGATTATTCATCTTCGGGATGATGGTTTCATCATCGGGATGATGGGTTCATCTTCAGGATGATGGTTTCACTTTTAGGATGATTATTCATAAGGGTATGTTGTCACATCATCCATAGCAACATAGCCTAAAATTATCTTTGCCAATCGTATGGTTTTCGCAACTATGACCAGGGAGCCTGATGCATCAGTTCCAATAATTTTGTAAGTGAGTTAAGCTCATCTTACATGGTTACTTCCTGGTTTCTGCGAAATAAACCTCTAATGCTATAGCGTTTTGCTTATAGCATACGATTTTATTTATTTATACAATACTCGGTAACCCACAGGTTTGATATCTTTTGATATCAGGACTACAGGTCCAAACACTTCACATTTCATAAGTGAGTCCAGCTCAACTTATTATTGCCTCGTTCCACATAATCTGGCCAAATTTCTGCGTTTGCTTCAGGAAACGGAGAGTGGAAACGATATCAATGGCGAAATGAAATGTGAGTAATTGTCGACAAGTGTGTTTTATCCAAATACCTCTCCGTGTACGTACATTATTCAATTTATTCCAGATTCATCTCTTCTGGAGGTTCTGGAAAGGGAGAGGATATGGAGATGAGCTCATTTTCCTGTGGTGGTATTGTTTTAGGGTCTCCAGGAGTTATATCTCGCTTTGGAGCTTCGTGGTATGTCCTCTCATCCATTGAGGATATCCACTTCTGCTACTGGTGGATTGCATCCATTATAGTTGGTATTCAATCCTAGCTGGATTTTGGGTAGCAGGGATGCGTGAATTTGACAATATTTATATTGTCAGTAGCTATGTCTGATAACTGTTTAACAGTTTCATAAGTGTGGATCTTCAGGATCTCATCACTATTTATGATAATCAGATCATATGTATTTAATGTTTTAAATGGTCAAATTGAGCTTCAGGCTCATGGATGATTATAGTATTTTTGTTAAACCTAATAGTGGGAAATTAAGGTTATGAAGGATCTTCAGGATCACATCAAGTCTTTAAAAGAGAGCCCATCAATGCACGTCTTAGGAGAAGTGATTTAAATGCTTCCCATGTTCAGAGTGCTCAGAATCTATTTATCTAGGGTAATTACTTCCGATAAATAGTTCTGTGTTCTGATGGTCCATAGTGGTGGTATGGGGATGTATACTCATCATGGCTCCATCGATAAGATGTGCTCTAAATGCTTCCCCCGTTAGGGGTTCTCGGAAACTGTTTATATGAGGTGATAAGGCTCATATAAATAGGTTCTAAGGAGGCGTTTTGATGGTTTGCATGTTCCCACACGATCACCTATAACAGGATTTTTAATGGATAAGTAATCCGTTTAAATCATTTTAATGATTTACATATAACCCATTTCTGGGTGTGAACACAAAACTTCAGGGTGTTCAATTTTCTTCTAGTTGTTAAATATAATTGATTTCCCAGTGTTATCCAAAAAAAATCCGCAATAAGCTCGACTTCAATGAAGTTGAACATAGAACTAGGGATATGAACCCGTCAAGGCTCCATCTATAAGATGTGCTTTAATGCCTCCCCCATTTGGGGATCTCGGAATATATTCATCTAGGAGGGTTAATACCGATGAATAAGTTCCACTGCGGCATTTTTGAGGGTGGTATGAGGGAAAGTAAAAGCCCAACCAATATCCCAGTAAGGTAATATGTCCGTTGTGATTAATAATAATCTGGACTGCGGTTGGATAACAAGGTTTTGATTATGACCATTTTAAGAGGATATATAGATGAGTACTCTAAGGTACATCATCAGCCATATATAGGGAGTGTGTAAGTCCACTTTTATCCGTCAAATACTCTTAAGAGGCCTTAAGGTCTCATTCTTCTAATGATGATAGTGTATCATCTTAAATTCGTTTAAGTTAGTGAAGAGAGTCAATGACATCCTCATTTTAGGAGTATTCAGGATAACAAATCATTCACAGTAAAATAAAATGCGTAAAAAGCACATATATACTACAAGAGAATACTACTAATAATTATTCAATGTCTGAAAAGTTCATCTAATCATGCTAGAAATCAAACAAGCAGATAGTGAATTGTTTT
Source organism: Scilla litardierei (assembly GCA_030789695.1). Lineage (NCBI taxonomy): Eukaryota > Viridiplantae > Streptophyta > Magnoliopsida > Asparagales > Asparagaceae > Scilla > Scilla litardierei. Next base: position 243,565,859 of record CM061142.1, on the reverse strand, counting down.
TCAAAAATTACAATGCATAGAAAGTAGATAATGCCTCAGTCGAGCAGGTCATCGTTTGAGAAGTCCTTAGCAATGAACCTGATTGGTGCCAGGTCTTCTTGTTCCACCAGGTTTGTCTCAGCTTGCTTCTGGCTCACTTTGTACAAGTCCTATAGGTGGCGTGGAGTCCGACAATTCCTGGACCAGTGTCCAGTCATGCCACACCTGTGGCACTTATCTTCCCAGTCCTTTCTGGGGGCAGATGTCTGGCCGTCGTCCTTTCTCTAACACATATTTTCTTCTTTCCCTCATTGTTGGTACTTGGAGGGGATCCTCTGGCCTACGGCTTCATTGTCTTACCCTTCTGGGGGTTTCCTTTGAAGTTGTTCCTCTTCTTCTGGGAGGAGCTGTGATGCGCTTCAGGCGCAGGAGCAGTGTCGGTAGGGCGTGAGTTATAGGTGACCAGAAGGAGGTCTCTATTCTGCTTGCCATCAGAAGGCATGAGAGAAGCTCCGAATATTTCTTGAACTTTCGTTCACGATACTGTTGCATTAGTATACCATCCTTCTCGTGGAAGGATGTATACGTCTTCTCTAACATGCGCTCCTCCGTCACCTTTTCACCACACAACTTCAGGCGTGAGGTGATGCTAAAGAGTGCCGAGTTGTACTCGGCAATAGACTTAAAGTCTTGGAGACGGAGGTTCTCCCATTCATATCGTGCTTGGGGAAGTATAACATCTCTTTGATGTTTATACCTATCGTCGAGAGCGGTCCATAACTCATAAGAGTCTTCCACCGTGAGGTACTCGGCCTTCAGGGTCCGATCGATATGGCGTCTGATATAGATAATTGCTTTTGCTTTATCTATATCAGAAACCTTATCGCCTACAGCGATGACATGGCTCAGTCCCTGTGCTTGCAGATGGAATTTTATATCCAACTGCCAGCTTAAATATTCTTGCCTGTAACATCCCATACGTCGAAATCGACGCTCGCAATTTTGGTCATTTATCTCTCTAGCATGTTTAAAATAGGCAATAATTAGATATTTTCACAGAAAAATAAATAATTAAGCATTTCAGACACAAGTATTTGCTGCGTGGATCGGCTAATCACCATATTAATTACAGTCCATACAGTCTCAAAAAGAATGAACATACAACTCGGGAACCCCCGTGGGGCCCCTATTCTTCTGGAATGGATCTTCATCTTCTTGAGGCGTCCGTTGGTCTTGTAATTTTACACAAATATTCTCACTACATTTTTCTCTCAAAAAAGGAAAATAATGCAAGGGAAAAAATGGTGATAACTAGCCGATCCAAAACCACAACAAATATAAACATTCGTCGCAGGCAGAAAAAATACAGCAGGCATTTAATCATCACATGCATTTTATAATGGAAATGAAAATTTTTCGTTTAAAAATTATTGGACCACTGGGCAACGTCATGCACCGTTAGGTTAGTTGATTAACGACAGAGCGATCGCTGGATCTTACTACTTTTTAAACGTATAATAATCAGATAATCCGAATAAAGTGCGATGAATTAGAAGCATCTAATTTGTCCAGATTTTAACGAAAAAAGAAATCGTAATTTAAATCTGAAAATAATTTTGAAATTAGAAAAGTTTTTGGGGTCAAACCCGGTTAGGGTTTTTGGTCGCGTGAGCTGCCGCTTCTGGCGGCTAGGGTTTCTGGATACGCACGCGCATGGGGGGCCCACCGTTGCGGGCGGCGGTAGGGCCGCTGTAGGGGGGGGGGGGGCGGCGCTGCTGCAGGCGGTGAGTGTGGGCCTGTCGCTACAGGTGGCGGTTTCTGCCCGCCGCTTCGGCGGTGGGATCAGCCCGCCGCTGCCGGCGGCGGGGTCGCCCGCCGCTGCCGACGGCGGGGTTGCCCGCCGTTCGACGGTGGGATCTGCCCGCCGTTCAGCGGCGGGGTCACCCGCCGCTGCCGACGGCGGGGACGTGCCTGCCGCTTCAGTGGCGGGATCTGTCCGCCGCTGCCGGCGGCGGGGACAGCCCGCCATTCAGCGGCGGGGTCACCCGCCGCTGCCGGCGGCGGGGACGCCCCGTCGCTGCCGGCGGCGGGATCTGCCCGCCGCTTCCAGTGGCGGGGTCGCCTGCCGCTGCAGGCGGCGAGATCGCCCGCCGTAGGGTCGCCGCCGCTGCGAGCGACGGCGATAGCCGCGTGCCGCTTCGAGCGGCGGCGGCGGTGGCGTGGGATTGGAGGGGGGCTCGTGACAGCTTCTGGCCGCACGACGGAGAGTAATCCCCCTAGGGTTTAATGGTTTTGGGGAAAAAAGATGATAAAAATCCAATTTTTGTTGGAAAAAAAAATCCATTTTTAATCTCCAAAAAAGCGTTTTTATTGTAAAAAGTTGATTTTTAATCAATAAAAACGTTGATTTTCATTGAACAATCGATCCAAGAATTTTGGATCTAGACATATGCGCATACGAATTTAGATCTAGGGAAAAGAATTACCTCTAGATCCTACCCGTCGGATCTAGCGACGTTCGGTGAAGGAAGCCCGTTCGCATCGCGTTCCTCCGTCGGTAGAGGTTCGGCTCAGCTTCGAGCGTGCTGATAACGTGTTGTAAATGATCACTCCATATTTTACACCTTTTTTCTGCATGTTTTCACGCCATTTCGATTGCTCATATTGCGATTTTCACGAGTATTCGACGATATTGCGTTACTTTTCACTATTTCTTGTTTTTGTCGGATTTCAGGAAATATAGAGCGATCGGGAGCAAAAATGAGCTTAAGGGACTTGCACCCGCTCCGGAGCGCCACCCAAGGCTCTTTTGAGGGCTATTCGGCGATGGGAGACGGGTGGAAGAAGAAGAAACTCCGTATGAGCGACAAGGAGGAGAAACTGAGAAGATTGGGCATTTACAGCATGCCACTCGGCCGAGTGGAGCACTCACTCGGCCGAGCAAGAAGACCACTCGGCCGACCAGACCGGACACGCTCCAACTGAAGGAATTGGGCGTGCACTCGGCCGAGGGATGATATCCCACTCGGCCGAGTAAGAAGATCGCATCGCCCGAGTGGCATGAGAAATCCACCATCAAAAGAGGCCGACTTACTGGAAATGTACAGGCTTTTGACGGTTCAGACTCGGGCGAGTACCGAATGCCCCTCGGCCGAGTGAGTAAAGCCACTCGGCCGAGTCACCTCCGAAGACAGACCCCCAAGACCCCCCCGACTTACTGGAATTTTACAGGGTCTGTCATGCGGCCGAGTAGAGAAGCCCACTCGACCGAGTAGAGAAGTCCACTCGGCCGAGTGATGCCGAGGACACGCAGCGCCCAGATTTTCAGACAGTCTCTCACTCTTTTGAAATCTGCTATTATTCCAGCAATCAAAGTATTTTTCTCATATTTTTTATAGATAGTAGACTTCCTGACGATTCCAACGCAACCAAGAACGTGCAAATCGGAGGTCGGATGAAATCTGGAGAATTTCTGCAAGTTGACGCTGCAGTGCTGGAATTTCCACTCGGCCGAGTCACATGTTCCACTCGGCCGAGTCGGCGACGGGCCCAGATTTTAAGTTGCGGTTTGGGCAGTTTTTGGGCACGAATTTGAGGGGTTTTCTAGGGTTATTTGCTAGGGTTTTGGGAGACTATATAAGGGTTTTTGTAGCCACCATTAGAGGGGGATCCCCCATTATGTTTTCTTAGCCCCCATTATGTTTTCTTAGCCCCCATATGTTTTTCTTAGGATTACATTAGAGCTTAGGCCATGCCCTAGGCCCCCTCTTGGATCTAAAAGCTTGTATTTTGGATTGAAGATCTTCATCAAGCTAAGTATTTTCTTCTTTTTATTTGAATCATTGTTTTTCTATCTTTTTGTATGCAAGCAATGATTTCTATTGATTCTCATATCCTTATTGCTATGCTAGAGTAGATCTGTTGTTCTAGGGTTTGGGGATGAACCCTATGGATCTAATTTCATATTTGTGATGAATGAATTTCTAAATTGCTAGAATTGCTAGGAGGTTAGGTTGTGATTGATTTACTACGGATAGCTAGGGATTTCCATCGATTTGGGTTTTGCAAGAGATTGGATTCTAATTGATGGGAAGGCCTAGATATTCGATTTAGATTTACAATTGGATTTCTCTAGATTTGGTTTGCAAGAGATTGGACCAAAGCTAGGATTTTTAATTGTAAATCTATACCAATATTCGTTTGCAAGAGATTGGACGAATACGAACTATCACAACCTAGATCGTGACTCGAGTTTGTACGAGAGTGGGCTCGAGAAGCGATTGGACAATGATGTCGATCCTAATGCTAGTGGCTTAGGTTAGGGTTTGCACGAGAGTGTGCTCTAATCTAGGTTTGCTATAGACCGGCAATAGCGCGAGAGCGTGAGCTTGGTTCTCTATTCAGTTACGACTAGTTCACCTCAACGCAAGCCTAGTAATATTGAGATTCACTATTCACAATGACGAATGACGATCCGTAGTGGGGATTCCCTCGCCCTAGACTCTTTTATTGTATTGTATTTGAATCGATATCTGACCGATTTCTCTATCTCCGACACTGACATCCATCACCATTGCCATTACATTATACCATAACCATCTCCACCAATAAAACATTCGTAGTCGAGTCAACCTAGGATAGATTGGAGCCAACACCACCTCCTCGTGTTCGATACCCGCTCGCCACTTGACCGTGCGCTTGCGGTAAAACTACACAATCGTTCTCCGGGTGTATATCCAGGGCCGACCAAGTTTTTGGCGCCGTTGCCGGGGATTTATCACCGTGTAACTTGCACCATAGCTAGGTTGTCCTAGGGTTACATTTTGGAGTGACCAAGTTTTTGGCGCCGTTGCCGGGGAGGTGTTTTCCCGTTGGGTGCCAATTTGTCACAATTAGGTTGATTCGACTACATTAAAAAATAAAAAATAAAAACATTGAGAGAGATTTTTTTCCACACCACCTGCTACTATTATTATCTTTATCTCTCTTTGTACCACTGACGTCTTTTCCAGGTTGTTTACTTTGATTAATCAGGTACAGTTGTTGTAGCGATGGTGCTTCCAAAGAAAATGCGAGCGGGCTCTATACAATCCTACATATATCTCGCTGCATTTTATCAGGCTGATGGAGAATCCTTCGGGGAAGCCTTGTCTAGGTTTGAAGGAATGTTAGAAATGTTCCAGACGGAGTCAGACCATGAGTGGAATGACTCCACGCTATTTGATATCTTCACTAGAAGGATAAAGGGACCCTCACGTGAGTTTTTGAAGAGGATGCAAGTGGGTAAGTTCAGTGATCTACAGCTGGCAGCAGCCTTGGAGCAAATGATAGATGATGCTCGATCTACCGGTTCACTAACCGTTACGGTAAGTAAACCATACGACCAAGTATTCATCAATTTTGTTATGGCTAATGTCTCTAGCGCAGGTACTATCATAGATGGAGTGTATGCTTCATTTGAAGGTGATCATATCCACCTTTACACCATCAACATTCCACAAATAGAGACATCTGAGCTGTCAAAGGAGGACACGTACACGGACCTATTGAGAAGCATTGTCGACATAGTTCGAAATTCCGGTCCATTGACAATAACGGCAGGTGATCCTTTTGAGCTTGAATTTCAAAACTTTATTACTCATTGTATCTCTTCCACAGGCACAATTGATGATGGAATCTACGCTCTAATTGAGGGGCACAAGACCCATTTTTACACCATGGTCGAGATACATGAGCCTATAGAGCCACCTTATGCCGTCGTCGCCTCCCCCTGCCACCCACCTGAGTCAGAGCAGCCTATACCATCAGAGGATATTATTGTGGAGGTCATGCATACAGTAGTGGAGCAGACCATCGAGGAGGACGTGACTTTGGACGATGACATCTGCACACAGATGGAGCCCGAATTGTGCCCCCTCCTTTCGAGCTACCGCAGCCATCCCCACCTTCTACAGAGGCTGATCATCCCTCAGAGGACCACGCTTTCACTGATGTTGAGGACAATCCCACAGAGCTTATGGCTCCCCTTCAGGGAGATCTCTTTACTCCCTCATCTCCTACATTTGATTCTCCTCCCGTGTATGATGTTTTTTATGATTCAGATTTTGACGACTCATCATGCCTTTTGCAGGATTCAAGTACATACGATCAAGAGGTACGATGGGACGTATACGAGGAGGAGAGCAAGGAGTTAGCACACATGGATGCTATTGAATATGATCAGGAGGTGCAATGGGATAAGTCTGACGATGATGAGGAGCTGCCTGATGAGACCTACGCTTATATGCCCAAGCTACCTGAACAACCTGAGGCAAACAATGAGGAGTTGATCGACGGGGTACACGAGAGTAGAGATTTATTTCCAGGGAAGTGTTGTCAACCGTTTTTAATTTTAAATACTTATGTTGGTGACCCTCTTTGGAATACATTTATTTTGGGGAAGAATTATCCACATCAGATTGATGCGGCTTATCTCTTGCATGGTACAGGTGGAGTCCTTGGAGAGGTGCTGGGAGCCGCATTGCTGGAGTCTGATGGAGTCCGTGGACATACGCGCCTGGCAGAGCCACGAAAGGAGCAGTTGGAGCAGTTGCCTGCACCGGCAAAGATACTGGATCCACCTTTTGCTATAGGTGATATCAATCCAGTAGTGTAGAAATTTTTATGCTTTAAATAAACACGAATTCTCTCGACAGCGAGAGGACCGTATAGATTGATTGAATAAATATCACCTCTTATGACGGCAACAAAATTTTTACACCCCAAACCCATTATATATATTAATTGCCCCTTCATATTTTGATGTGTCACATCCTTTTGCTCACCACCATCGAGCACTTCTTTCGAGTGAATACTCACTTTCTTATTCGTTTGACTTGATCACGCATAGCAAAATCGTGATTTTATTGATCGAGTCATTTGAATAGGATTTTTTGGTATAAGCTTGGGGGAAGGCGCTCTCATGCATCATTGTATGTGCATGTAGTTGCATTAGGATCTCATGTCATTCATTTCATCATTTTGCATTCACCCCCCTATTATTATCGTTGTTCCTCATATTCTTCCACTATGATCACATTGAGGACAATGTGAAGTCTAAGCTTGAGGGAGTGCATTTCCATGCCATTTAGATGCATTAGTTGCATTTTTTACTTTATTTTAGAGTTTTTAAAATTTTTCAAAATTTTTGCATCATCTTTTTAATTTTTCCATCTTATTTTCCTTTTATGTGTGGTCATGCATCATGTTGTGTGCTTGTTTTTCTTTTCTTTCCTCTCTTTTATTTTTTCTTATTTCTTTATTTTCCTTTCTCTTCTTTTGCTAGATGCGTTCCTTATGATGATATCTCTTATTGCTTTAGCAACCATCACGATGCTTATTATTCCTTGCCATGTTATTTAGAGTATTCCATAGTCTTGCTATCCATGTGCTTGCTTATATTTCTTTTGATGATTCCTCTACATGAATGCATGATATTAATTGAAACTGAATGTATGGATTAATGTTTAGTATGCTTTTGTTGGAAGTGCACCAAGATTCACGCATCATTAGTATATCTGAAGCTTCAGTTTTATTGTCTTATTCACCTTCTGTTGCATGCCTGATATGATTGTGCGCTTTACCGCTTGACTTCACTTTTTATTGAGATGATTGAGGATATCCATGCTTACATATTAGTTTTAGTTGAATTATTATTTCATTGAACCGTTCGTGCACATCTTCGAGTGAACCGAGTGCTACATTATTTCTTTCTCCACATATATCTTTTTATTCTCTACATGTCACTTGAGTTCACCTCCTAAAGCTACTTATATCTCATCTATTTCCCAAAAAAATCCCCACGAAAGAAAAAGTTAGCTCCAAAAAGTCCAAAAAGCCAAAAGGAGCCAAAATCCAAAAATACAAATCAAATTGCTCCTACAAAAATCTAAGAAGAAAAATGAGAAACAAAGTCCAAAAGAAAAAAATATATTTCTCTATCTCATTATTGGAGCCACAAAATACTTGGGAAAACCAAGGCAAAAATCTCATTTTCCACTATCATATTCCTTTAGATGCGATGCCTCAAGCTAAGCTTGGGGGGTGGTGGAATTCATTTGACCATATGAGTGAGTACGACATTAGAGTGGAGAGGTGCACGAATGTGGAAGTTTGATAATGCTGAAACTTAGCAAAATACCTTAGTTATGGAGATTTCTTATGAATCGATATAAATATGTGGATGCCATGATTTATTCCATTCTCCATTGCATGTTTGGCGTGATTCTTATATGCTTCTGTTATAACTTTTGATTGAAAAGTGCATTGCCAACATTTGTATATTAAATCCTATGAAATGCGTGATGTAGATATGAATTGATTGTATGAATTTAGAGAATCCCTTTTGTTGTTCTTAAAAGCTTGCAAGTACCATGTTTATGTAAGATATGAAATCCTTATAGCATGTGATTTGTATTTTCCAAGTTATCGTGATGTGTAGCTTATGGCTTGAGATCTGAGAGAAGAATCTAGCGACCCCTTCCACCTCGTGTTCTTTCTTTTTTATTTCATTTTCTTTATTTTCATCTCCCGAGTCCGTCTCTCTACTTATCTTCCTCGAGGACGAGTAAGATGTAAGCTTGGGGGATTTTGATCACTCCATATTTTACACCTTTTTTCTGCATGTTTTCACGCCATTTCAATTGCTCATATTGCGATTTTCACGAGTATTCGACGATATTGCGTTACTTTTCACTATTTCTTGTTTTTGTCGGATATCAGGAAATATGGAGCGATCGGGAGCAAAAATGAGCTTAAGGGACTTGCACCCGCTCCGGAGCGCCACCCAAGGCTCTTTTGAGGGCTATTCGGCGATGGGAGACGGGTGGAAGAAGAAGAAACTCCGTATGAGCGACAAGGAGGAGAAACGGAGAAGATTGGGCATTTACAGCATGCCACTCGTTCGAGTGGAGCACTCACTCGGCCGAGCAAGAAGACCACTCGGCCGACCAGACCGGACACGCTCCAACTGAAGGAATTGGGCGTGCACTCGGCCGAGGGATGATATCCCACTCGGCCGAGTAAGAAGATCGCATCGCCCGAGTGGCATGAGAAATCCACCATCAAAAGAGGCCGACTTACTGGAAATGTACAGGCTTTTGACGGTTCCGACTCGGGCGAGTACCGAATGCCCCTTGGCCGAGTGAGTAAAGCCACTCGGCCGAGTCACCTCCGAAGACAGACCCCCAAGACCCCCCCCCCCCGACTTACTGGAATTTTACAGGGTCTGTCATGCGGCCGAGTAGAAAATCCCACTCGACCGAGTAGAGAAGTCCACTCGGCCGAGTGATGCCGAGGACACGCAGCGCCCAGATTTTCAGACAGCCTCTCACTCTTTTGAAATCTGCTATTATTCCAGCAATCGAAGTATTTTTCTCATATTTTTTATGGATAGTAGACTTCATGACTGTTACGCCTATTTGACCGAGACCCAAAAGACACGAGCCCAGGAGCCCGACTATTGGTCGAGAGCCCATCTGCATCCTCAAGCCCATTCTACAAATGCCCTATAAGGGATCTTCTCAAATGTCGATCCGACCCGGCCCCGATAACCCGCTGGTCACTCGCCCACTCCTGCGAAAACCGCTCCCCCGGACGCGCGACCACTAAATGGCGGTAATGGGGAGGTGCTGGCATGGCGAAGAGAGCGGCGGCGAGGGGGCGGATTGACGGGGCACGATCGAGGGCGGGCGTGGGACGTGGGCCAGAGGCAATCACGCTGGGAGCTCTACAAAAGGGCTGGGAGGACGACGAATTAGAGGACCGCATCTCAGGTATCTAAAACCTAAGGTACTCCATCAACGACCTGGCTCCCCCATCCTATCTCCTTCCTCCCCCGCTCGCGCCGTGAGACGCCGTTCCGATCTCCTCACGAGTCGAACCGTCTCCGCCGGGCCTCCTCTTTCAGATCTCTATCTGACTTAGGCATCGGAGGGGATTTGGCCGGAACCTAGGTCCGGCCCCCTGACGAGCGTTCTCGTCTACGCAGGTGGACAGCTGATCAACGGGCCGAGGCTCCCCCCTCGCCCCTCTCCAAACCTCACAGTCAACTAGACGAGTGAGGCTTACCCTCACCGTCCGATAGGCGAGGCCGAGCGCATCCTACCGAGGCCTAGCGTCTCGACCCGGGCCGAGGCTCCCCCTCGCCCTTCGCCGAACACGCATCTAGCTGGGCTACTGAGGCTACCCCTCGTCGTCCTACCTCCGAGGCCGTGCTCGTCTGTCCGAGGCCGAGCGCCTCAACCAGGGCCGAGGCTTCCCCTCGCCCCATCTGCACCGATTCGTAGCCCCCGAGGGACCCGAGCGGGCCCCTTGACCACGTTGACCGGGTTCTCCACGGTCAACGCTTTGTAGTGAGAAAACACTCTGAAACATCTGGCGCCGTCTGTGGGAACAAAAACCGTCCCACGAAGAAGCAAACCACACCAACAATGGCACGAGCCAACAATGGAAGGAAGCGCATGCCCCCCATCCCGGAGGAGGTGAATGGCACATCGAACGGCAACCCCGAGGACACGCCCATCAATGGCCACCCCGCCCTCTCAACCGAAGAGACCGGCGGCTCAGAACTAGCCACGCAGGGACAGATCCGCGCCCTGGCTCAGGAGACCAACGCGAGCCTCCAGACGTTGGTCGTGACGGTACAGCAGCTCGTCGGCCCTGCGTCGTCCAACGGGGGCATGTTGGACGACAGCCATCGATGGGCAGGGGGTCCCCCGCACTTGCGGTCCGCCGTGGTCGACGACCACGGGACCCAGAAGCCGAACACAAAGCGTCGGTTCACGCTGTCCGGCTCCCGTCAGGCGAGGTCACGCGCCTCCTCCCCTTATCGTGAAAGGGGCCGAAGAGAAACCGAAGGGACGGAGGGCGAATCGATGACGACATCATCTCGTCGGTCACGGTCGTCCCGCCACAGGAGAAGCGAACGACACCACTCAAGAGACCGATCGCGGCGGAGCAGGAGCTCCCGCAGGAGGAGTCGGGAGCGCCGGGTCAGCCCGACCCCCAGCGTGGCGAGGGCCGTGGAGCCAGCCCCGTTGGCGCCTGTGCTTCCTCCACCCCCGAACGACCCAGAGGCAGGCGACTACCACATCCCCGGGGGCATCCACGGAGACCGGTGCCCCTATCACGGAGAATAACCGACGCACGGGTCCCCTCTCGATTCAGGATCCCGGTGCTGGGAAAGTACGACGGTATAGGAGACCCGGGACACCACGTGATGGACTACGAGGGGGACATGTCCTTCCAGGGAGCTGACGATGACTTACTTTGCCGGGGCTTCTATTCTACTCTCAGGGGAGCGGCGAGGACCTGGTACCACAGCCTGCCCGGCCGCTCCATCGACAGCTTCGAGGAGCTCACCCAGTTATTCTGCAAACAGTTCATGGCGGGGAGGCAGATCAAGCCTGGTGCTGAACACCTGTTCAACATAGTGCAAGGCCCGGCCGAGCCGCTCCGACAGTTCATGCACCGCTTCAATGCGGAAAGGCTGAACGTGAACAGCCCTCCTGACCTGGTGGTCCAGACGGCCCTTAAGAAAGGGCTTCGCCACAGAGGCCTCAAGAAGTCCCTGCACAACGATCCCCCGAAGGACCTCCCCGGGATCATGGCGAGGGCCGAACGCTTCATGCTGACCGAGGAGGCCTTGGCCGATGATGCAGGAAAATCCACTCGAGGGACCAAGCACGGCGACGGCGGACGAGGCAGCCCCGAAGGGTACCAGACCGAGAAGAGGCCGAGGAACCGACAGCGGGGAGAAAGCGCGAGGGACACCACCCCAGACGCCGTCCTCGCCCAAGTACAGAAGGAAGAGCGAGCTGATCGCCCCCCACCGAAGGCTAAAAGAGGTGGGAAGAACAGGGAGAAGTACTGCAAGTACCATAAGGATGATGGCCATGACACTGAAGACTGCTGGCATTTGAAGAAGGACATTGAGAAGCTGATGAGCCGGGGGCACGCCAGGAACCAGACCGACGAGCCGGCCCACGGAGAAGGGACCTCCACGCAGCCAGACAAGGGGAAGAAGATCAACACCGTCCAAGTTCCCCTCCGCATCATAGAGTGAGCGGGCGATGTCTCTCCCCCCGGTTGCAGCCTAGTAAGAGGGAGTTATCTAGGCTTACATCCCTCTGACTAGCTTCATTTCCTTTTTTCCCTTTTCCTCCAAATGTACCGGTCCGACAAGACTCTTGAGAGTACAAATGCATTCCCTTTTTGTCTTTTCTTAAATCTCCGACGGAGTTGACATGTCACCAATAGCGCAAAGGGATGGGGACCACCGCCTCGCTGGAGGAGGAAGAAGAGCTTTGCCCTCGCCAACCGACCCCAGCGCTCATAAGTCTGGGGCAGTTCCCCCAGCAGGCACGGACGCCGACCGGTCCTAAGCCGAGGAGCCTCGCCCTCGCCGACCGACCCCAGCGCTCACCAGTCTGGGGCAATCCCCCCAGCCAGCGCGAACGCCGACCGGTCCTAAGCCGAGGAGCTTTGCCCTCGCTGACCGACTCCTGCGCTCATAAGCCTGGGGCAGTTCCCCCAGCAGGCTCGGAGGCCGACCGGTCCTAAGCCGAGGAGCCTCGCCCTCGCCGACTGACCCCAGCGCTCATAAGTCTGGGGACAATCCCCCCAGCCAGCGCGAACGCCGACCGGTCCTAAGTCGGGGGAGCTTTGCCCTCGCCGACCGACTCCTGCGCTCATAAGCCTGGGGCGGTTCCCCCAGCAGGCACGGGCGCCGACCGGTCCTAAGTCGAGGAGCTTTACCCTCGCCGACCAGCTCCTGCGCTCATAAGTCTGGGGGCAATTCCCCCAGCCAGCGCGAACGGCGACCGGTTCTAAGTCGGGGGACCTTGCCCTCGCAGACCGACTCCTGCGCTCATAAGTCTGGGGGCAATCCCCCCAGACAGCCTGAACGCCGACCGGTCCTAAGCCGAGGAGCTTTGCCCTCGCAGACCGACTCCTGCGCTCATAAGTCTGAGGGCAGTTCCCCCAGCAGGCGCGGACGCCGACCGGACCTAAGCCGAGAAGTTTTGCCCTCGCCGACCGACTCCAGCGCCCATAAGTTTGGGGGCAATTCCCCCAGCCGACGCGAACGTCATCCAATCCTAAGACCAAGAACGAGGCGGCAACGCAAAATACACAAGAAGTCCGAGTAAGTCAATTTCGTTTATAATAGTTAACCAGAGTACAAAAATGTGTCTTAGTTACAGGGAATCAAGGCGAAGGAAACACTCTACAAATGATCCACTCACGATGAATGACAGAGTTCTTCACCTACAAAAGCTAGATCGACACCGACAGAGCAAAATTGGTTGACAAAAGACTCAAAGTAGTTAGCCCAAGCTAGCGGCCATGCAACCAGCAATTATTGGCCACGGAGCCGATAACGAAGCCGAAGGAGATAGCGGGGGCCAGGGATCCATTTCAAGTAGACTGGCCCAAAGCGAAGCGGATGCTTAAAAATTTGAGGATAAGGCCGGGAGGGACGGCTTAGGGAGCCCGAGCTTGGGAGGACACATCCTCGGGCACTTCGCCCTGCTCGGAGCGAGGGGGATCGACCGGCGGTGGGGCTTGCCGAACACGCTCCGCACATTCCTGGAAGGAAGACTGGACGACTTCGACGATCCGAGGGGCGATGAGGTCTTCATACTTACCGAAGGCCTCCCTGAGAACCTCGAAGATCCTCTTCCCCAGGGTCTCGACGACGCCCTTCTCAACCTCCTCTGCAAGCCGCATCACCTGGCGCCGATCCGACAGTTCCCTCTGAAGCTCCTCCCTCTCCAGGCGGAACGACTCCGCCGCTTCCTCAGCCGACTGATGAGCATCCTCCAGCTTTCCTTGGAGGTCAACCACTCGTCCCTCCAACTCGGCCACACGGAGGTTGAGACGCCGAGACTCCATCTGGGCCTCCGTCATAGCCACCTTAGCCGCCCCGGCCCGCTCCTGAGCCCTCATGGAGGACTCCTCCAACTCCCTCAAGCGGACGGCTCGACACTGCAACTCCACAGCGAGCGCTGAACCCTGAAAAGACGAGGCATGGGCTAAGAAGAGGATAAAGAGAAAGAGAGGATAGCTAGATAACCGAACCGGTTGAAGGATCCAGACCAAGGAATCCGACATCTTATCGGCCGTGATCTTCTTGAGGAAGCTGCGGTCCCGGGGAGGAACGGAGACCTCGGCAACCTGCTGGGCCAGGGCTCGGTCAACAAACATCGAACTCCCAGGGACGACGATCGAAGCCAAGTCACTCGCCAACAAGGCCCCGACCCCCGGTGATACGGGCGAAGACGCTGCGAGGGGGGTGGCTGACAAAGCTACCGAAGGATCCCCGGCGGTCGCCACGGGAAGCGCGGAACCTGCCGGACTGGAGGGATCCACGTCCTCCCTCCTCCTCTTTCCTCCGTGGGGCTTCGAAGGCGCCGGAGGGGAACGCTTCCGCCTCGCACCATCCTCACCCCCGGGAAGGGGATCGCCAGAAGAAGAGGCGGGAGGCGCGGCCACCACCTTACCCACGGAAGGCTCGGCTCGGCGCACTTCTTCCTCAACGGTCCTCCGAGGCGCCCTTCCAGAGGTACTACCTCGGCTCCGAGCGGCTCCACGACGGATCAGCTCATCGACGTCACGGACGAATTCGCGGCCTGCCATCCCTGCAAAGGAGACCGAAATCAGGATGAGTCATAGGGCGATCCGAGGATGAAAAAGCGACCTACCCGGAGACCACAAGACGGCCTTCAGGAGTAGGTCGTCCAACAAAGACCAGATGGACTTCGATTCCAAAGGAAGAGCCAACAACAGCGCAGCGGCTGCCCGGTCGACGTCTGAGAGAGCTAGCGACGGGCGAGGATGGACAGAACCACCCCAGCTTGTTAGAATCTGGGCATCACCCAAGAAGACCACAAAGACATAATCCGAGCTCCAATCCCCCGACCAGCGGGGTAGCCCGATCAGACATTCCCTCCTCGAACAGGCTCAGAGGTGCAGCCATGACCCCGGCCCAACCGTCTGGATCTGGTAAAAATGGAAGAGAAGGGGGAGGGACGGATCCAGGCCGCGGGTGCAGCAGAGCGTGGCGAAGCCCGTCAGTACCGCAATCGAGCAATGGGTAAACTGACAAAGCGGCACCATGAGATACTCCATGACCTGGATAAGGAAGGGATTGAGCGGGAAGCGAAGACCCAGGTGAAACATTTCGACGTAGACGCCGACTTCATTGCTCCTCGGAAGGCAAATCCGCTCGTCGACGAATGGAACTCGGACATCGTACGGGAAGCAGAGATACCTTTCCCGGATCTCCGAGACCACCGAAGGAGCGGTCCTCGACGGTGTACGGAGGATGACCGGGGGCACGTTAAGACGTACGGCAGCCGACGCCACGTCATCGCAGGCGTAGTCTGGGAATAGCTTCCCCTTCCCCTTATCTTGGAGGGGACGACTCCCGGAAGAGGAACCTGATCCCACTGGCCGGGGCCTACTCTACCTGGACTCTGGAGAATCCCTCGCCCCTCGGCCAGAACCGCCTATCCTAAGAGCAGCCATAATACGAGAGCGAGAAAGAAATTACCTTTTAGCTAGGTTGAAGGAGGCGAAGAAGCGAAGGCGACGGGAGACTCCGAGATGTAGAAAGCCTAGAGCAATGGGAAGAGCAAGAAAGGAGAGGAGATCAACGCAGCTGGGGATCTTATATATCGGACGCAGGGACGAATTCGAAGCGCCTGACAATAACGCGTGGCAAGACTCGAAGAACCGGCGGCGTTTCGAAATCGGCGCCAGGGGAAGTCCAATCGATCTGCCTCATCATGACCTACATTTATGACCACGCCTCGATTGAAGCGCCACTCAGAATCCCAGGAGGCACAGCGGTCAATCCAAGCAAGCCAAGGCTGATCGACCCCACCAAGGGCGGCTCACGAACCCCTCAGCTTCTCAACTGAAGACAACCCCACGAATGGTGGGGATAGGCTTGCAGCCACACGTGGCAGCATCAGAAGAACGACGGCGCTTTGGAGCCCGCGCTTTAAAAATATCGAGCGGGCCAACTCATGATGACGACTAATAAATGAGTCGGCATCAACTGGCGAGCTTGTCAAAATCGGCAGAAGTCACATCGGCCGAGCCGAACCGGCCGAGGCCGATCAACCCGATCGATGGGGGCAATTGTTACGCCTATTTGACCGAGACCCAAAAGACACGAGCCCAGGAGCCCGACTATTGGTCGAGAGCCCATCTGCATCCTCAAGCCCATTCTACAAAGGCCCTATAAGGGATCTTCTCGAATGTCGATCCGACCCGGCCCCGATAACCCGCTGGTCACTCGCCCACTCCTGCGAAAACCGCTCCCCCGGACGCGCGACCACTAAATGGCGGTAATGGGGAGGTGCTGGCATGGCGAAGAGAGCGGTGGTGAGGGGGCGGATTGACGGGGCACGATCGAGGGCGGGCGTGGGACGTGGGCCAGAGGCAATCACGCTGGGAGCTCTACAAAAGGGCTGGGAGGACGACGAAGAAGAGGACCGCATCTCAGGTATCTAAAACCTAAGGTACTCCATCAACGACCTGGCTCCCCCATCCTATCTCCTTCCTCCCCCGCTCGCGCCATGTGACACCGTTCCGATATCCTCACGAGTCGAACCGTTTCCGCCGGGCCTCCTCTTTCAGATCTCTATCTGACTTAGGCATCGGAGGGGATTTGGCCGGAACCTAGGTCCGGCCCCCTGACGAGCGTTCTCGTCTACGCAGGTGGACAGCTGATCAACGGGCCGAGGCTCCCCCTCGCCCCTCTCCAAACCTCACAGTCAACTGGACGAGTGAGGCTTACCCTCACCGTCCGACAGGCGAGACCGAGCGCATCCTACCGAGGCCGAGCGTCTCGACCCGGGCCGAGGCTCCCCCTCGCCCTTCGCCGAACACGCATTTAGCTGGGCGACTGAGGCTACCCCTCGTCGTCCTACCTCCGAGGCCGTGCTCGTCTGTCCGAGGCCGAGCGCCTCAACCAGGGCCGAGGCTTCCCCTCACCCCATCTGCACCGATTCGTAGCCCCCGAGGGACCCGAGCGGGCCCCTTGACCACGTTGACCGGGTTCTCCACGGCCAACGCTTTGTAGTGAGAAAACACTCTGAAACAATGACGATTCCAATGCCGCCAAGAACGCGCAAATCGTAGGTCGGATGAAATCTGGAGAATTTTTGCAAGTTGACACTGCAGTGCTGGAATTTCCACTCGGCCGAGTCACATGTTCCACTCGGCCGAGTCGGCGACATGCCCAGATTTTAAGTTGCGGTTTGGGCTGTTTTTGGGCAGGAATTTGAGGGGTTTTCTAGGGTTATTTGCTAGGGTTTTGGGAGACTATATAAGGGTTTTTGTAGCCACCATTAGAGGGGGATCCCCCATTATGTTTTCTTATCCCCCATTATGTATTCTTAGCCCCCATATGTTTTTCTTAGGATTACATTAGAGGTTAGGCCATGCCCTAGGCCCCCTCTTGGATCTAAAAGCTTGTATTTTGGATTGAAGATCTTCATCAAGCTAAGTATTTTCTTCTTTTTATTTGAATCATTGTTTTTCTATCTTTTTGTATGCAAGCAATGATTTCTATTGATTCTCATATCCTTATTGCTATGCTAGAGTAGATTTGTTGTTCTAGGGTTTGGGGATGAACCCTATGGATCTAATTTCATATTTGTGATGAATGAATTTCTAAATTGCTAGAATTGCTAGGAGGTTAGGTTGTGATTAATGTACTACGGATAGCTAGGGATTTCCATTGATTTGAGATTTGCAAGAGATTGGATTCTAATCGATGGGAAGGCCTAGATATTCGATTTAGATTTACAATTGGATTTCTCTAGATTTGGTTTGCAAGAGATTGGACCAAAGCTAGGATTTTTAATTGTAAATCTATACCAATATTCGTTTGCAAGAGATTGGACGAATACGAACTATCACAACCTAGATCGTGACTCTAGTTTGCACGAGAGTGGGCTCGAGAAGCGATTGGACAATGATGTCGATCCTAATGCTAGTGGCTTAGGTTAGGGTTTGCACGAGAGTGTGCTCTAATCTAGGTTTGCTATAGACCGGAAATAGCGCGAGAGCGTGAGCTTTGTTCTCTATTCAGTTACGACTAGTTCACCTCAACACAAGCCTAGTAATATTGAGATTCACTATTCACAATGAAGAATGACGATCCGTAGTGGGGATTCCCTAGCCCTAGACTCTTTTATTGTATTGTATTTGAATCGATATCTGACTGATTTCTCTATCTCCGACACCGACATCCATCACCATTGCCATTACATTATACCATAACCATCTCCACCAATAAAACATTCGTAGTCGAGTCAACCTAGGATAGATTGGAGCCAACACCACCTCATCGTGTTCGATACCCGCTCGCCACTTGACCGTGCGCTTGCGGTAAAACTACACAATCGTTCTCCGGGTGTATATCCGGGGTCGACCAAGTTTTTGGCGCCGTTGCCGGGGATTTATCACCGTGTAACTTGCACCATAGCTAGGTTGTCCTAGGGTTACATTTTGGAGTGACCAAGTTTTTGGCACCGTTGCCGGGGAGGTGTTTTCCCGTTGGGTGCCAATTTGTCACAATTAGGTTGATTCGACTACATTAAAAAATAAAAAATAAAAACATTGAGAGAGATTTTTTTTCCCCACCATCTGCTACTATTATTATCTTTATCTCTCTTTGTACCACTGACGTCTTTTCCAGGTTGTTTACTTTGATTGATCAGGTACAGTTGTTGCAGCGATGGTGCTTCCAAAGAAAATGCGAGCGGGCTCTATACAATCCTACATATATCTCGCTGCATTCTATCAGGCTGATGGAGAATCCTTCGAGGAAGCCTTGTCTAGGTTTGAAGGAATGTTAGAAATGTTCCAGACGGAGTCAGACCATGAGTGGAATGACTCCACGCTATTTGATATCTTCACTAGAAGGATAAAGGGACCCTCACGTGAGTTTTTGAAGAGGATGCAAGTGGGGAAGTTCAGTGATCTACAGCTGGCAGCAGCCTTGGAGCAAATGATAGATGATGCTCGATCTACCGGTTCACTAACCGTTACGGTAAGTAAACCATACGACCAAGTATTCATTGATTTTGTTATGGCTAATGTCTCTAGCGCAGGTACTATCATAGATGGAGTGTATGCTTCACTTGAAGGTGATCATATCCACCTTTACACCATCAACACTCCACAAATAGAGACATCTGAGCTGTCAAAGGAGGACACGTACACGGACCTATTGAGAAGCATTGTCGACATAGTTCGAAATTCCGGTCCATTGACAATAACGGCAGGTGATCCTTTTGAGGTTGAATTTCAAAACTTTATTACTCATTGTATCTCTTCCACAGGCACAATTGATGATGGAATCTACGCTCTAATTGAGGGGCACAAGACCCATTTTTACACCATGGTCGAGATACATGAGCCTATAGAGCCACCTTATGCCGTCGTCGCCTCCCCCTGCCACCCACCTGAGTCAGAGCAGCCTATACCATCAGAGGATATTATTGTGGAGGTCATGCATACAGTAGTGGAGCAGACCATCGAGGAGGACGTGACTTTGGATGATGACATCTGCACACAGATGGAGCCCGAATTGTGCCCCCTCCTTTCGAGCTACCGCAGCCATCCCCACCTTCTACAGAGGCTGATCATCCCTCAGAGGACCACACTTCCACTGATGTTGAGGACAATCCCACAGATCTTATGGCTCCCCTTCAGGGAGATCTCTTTACTCCCTCATCTCCTACATTTGATTCTCCTCCCGTGTATGATGTTTTTTAGGATTCAGATTTTGACGACTCATCATGCCTTTTGCAAGATTCAAGTACATACGATCAAGAGGTACGATGGGACGTATACGAGGAGGAGAGCAAGGAGTTAGCACCCATGGACGCTATTGAATATGATCAGGAGGTGCAATGGGATAATTCTGACGATGATGAGGAGCTGCCTGATGAGACCTACGCTAATATGCCCAAGCTACCTGAACAACCTGAGGCAAACAATGAGGAGTTGATCGACGGGGTACACGAGAGTAGAGATTTATTTCCAGGGAAGTGTTGTCAACCGTTTTTAATTTTAAATACTTATGTTGGTGACCCTCTTTGGAATACATTTATTTTGGGGAAGAATTATCCACATCAGATTGATGCGGCTTATCTCTTGCAGGGTACAGGTGGAGTCCTTGGAGAGATACTGGGAGCCGCATTGCTAGAGTCTGATGGAGTCCGTGGACATACGCGCCTGGCAGAGCCACGAAAGGAGCAGTTGGAGCAGTTGCCTGCACCGGCAAAGATACTGGATCCACCTTTTGCTATAGGTGATATCAATCCAGTAGTGTAGAAATTTTTATGCTTTAAATAAACACGAATTCTCTCGACAGCGAGAGGACCGTATACATTGATTGAATAAATATCACCTCTTATGACGGCAACAAAATTTTTACACCCCAAACCCATTATATATATTAATTGCCCCTTCATATTTTGATGTGTCACATCCTTTTGCTCACCACCATCGAGCACTTCTTTCGAGTGAATACTCACTTTCTTATTCGTTTGACTTGATCACGCATAGCAAAATCGTGATTTTATTGATCAAGTCATTTGAATAGGATTGTTTGGTATAAGCTTGGGGTAAGGCGCTCTCATGCATCATTGTATGTGCATGTATTTGCATTAGGATCTCATGTCATTCATTTCATCATTTTGCATTCACCCCCCTATTATTATCGTTGTTTCTCATATTCTTCCACTATGATCACATTGAGGACAATGTGAAGTCTAAGCTTGGGGGAGTGCATTTCCATGCCATTTAGATGCATTAGTTGCATTTTTTACTTTATTTTAGGGTTTTTAAAATTTTTCAAAATTTTTGCATCATCTTTTTAATTTTTCCATCTTATTTTCCTTTTATGTGTGGTCATGCATCATGTTGTGTGCTTGTTTTTCTTTTCTTTCCTCTCTTTTATTTTTTCTTATTTCTTTATTTTCCTTTCTCTTCTTTTGCTAGATGCGTTCCTTATGATGATATCTCTTATTGCTTTAGCAACCATCACGATGCTTATTATTCCTTGCCATGTTATTTAGAGTATTCCATAGTCTTGCTATCCATGTGCTTGCTTATATTTCTTTTGATGATTCCTCTACATGAATGCATGATATTAATTGAAACTGAATGTATGGATTAATGTTTAGTATGCTTTTGTTGGAAGTGCACCAAGATTCACGCATCATTAGTATATCTGAAGCATCAGTTTTATTGTCTTATTCACCTTCTGTTGCATGCCTGATATGGGTGAATGCAAAATGATGAAATGAATGACATGAGATCCTAATGCAACTACATGTACATACAATGATGCATGAGAGCGTCGTCCCCCAAGCTTATACCAAACAATCCTATTCAAATGACTCGATCAATAAAATCACGATTTTGCTATGCGTGATCAAGTCAAACGAATAAGAAAGTGAGTATTCACTCGAAAGAAGTGCTCGATGGTGGTGAGCAAAAGGATGTGACACATCAAAATATGAAGGGGCAATTAATATATATAATGGGTTTGGGGTGTAAAAATTTTGTTGCCGTCATAAGAGGTGATATTTATTCAATCAATCTATACGGTCCTCTCGCTGTCGAGAGAATTCGTGTTTATTTAAAGCATAAAAATTTCTACACTACTGGATTGATATCACCTATAGCAAAAGGTGGATCCAGTATCTTTGCCGGTGCAGGCAACTGCTCCAACTGCTCCTTTCGTGGCTCTGCCAGGCGCGTATGTCCACGGACTCCATCAGACTCCAGCAATGCGGCTCCCAGCACCTCTCCATGGACTCCACCTGTACCATGCAAGAGATAAGCCGCATCAATCTGATGTGGATAATTCTTCCCCAAAATAAATGTATTCCAAAGAGGGTCACCAACATAAGTATTTAAAATTAAAAACGGTTGACAACACTTCCCTGGAAATAAATCTCTACTCTCGTGTACCCCGTCGATCAACTCCTCATTGTTTGCCTCAGGTTGTTCAGGTAGCTTGGGCATATAAGCGTAGGTCTCATCAGGAAGCTCCTCATCATCGTCAGACTTATCCCATTGCACCTCCTGATCATATTCAATAGCGTCCATGGGTGCTAACTCCTTGCTCTCCTCCTCGTATACGTCCCATCGTACCTCTTGATCGTATGTACTTGAATCCTGCAAAAGGCATGATGAGTCGTCAAAATCTGAATCATAAAAAACATCATACACGGGAGGAGAATCAAATGTAGGAGATGAGGGAGTAAAGAGATCTCCCTGAAGGGGAGCCATAAACTCTGTGGGATTGTCCTCAACATCAGTGGAAGCGTGGTCCTCTGAGGGATGATCAGCCTCTGTAGAAGGTGGGGATGGCTGCGGTAGCTCGAAAGGAGGGGGGCACAATTCGGGCTCCATCTGTGTGCAGATGTCATCGTCCAAAGTCACGTCCTCCTCGATGGTCTGCTCCACTACTGTATGCATGACCTCCACAATAATATCCTCTGATGATATAGGCTGCTCTGACTCAGGTGGGTGGCAGGGGGAGGCGACGACGGCATAAGGTGGCTCTATAGGCTCATGTATCTCGACCATGGTGTAAAAATGGGTCTTGTGCCCCTCAATTAGAGCGTAGACTCCATCATCAATTGTGCCTGTGGAAGAGATACAATGAGTAATAAATTTTTGACATTCAAGCTCAAAAGGATCACCTGCCGTTATTGTCAATGGACCGGAATTTCGAACTATGTCGACA
Organism: Scilla litardierei; assembly: GCA_030789695.1. Lineage (NCBI taxonomy): Eukaryota > Viridiplantae > Streptophyta > Magnoliopsida > Asparagales > Asparagaceae > Scilla > Scilla litardierei. Next base: position 243,543,055 of record CM061142.1, on the reverse strand, counting down.
ATGCTTCTCAATAGGTCCGTGTACGTGTCCTCCTTTGACAGCTCAGATGTCTCTATTGGTGGAGTGTTGATGGTGTAAAGGTGGATATGATCACCTTCAAGTGAAGCATACACTCCATCTATGATAGTACCTGCGCTAGAGACATTAGCCATAACAAAATCGATGAATACTTGGTCGTATGGTTTACTTACCGTAACGGTTAGTGAACCGGTAGATCGAGCATCATCTATCATTTGCTCCAAGGCTGCTGCCAGCTGTAGATCACTGAACTTCCCCACTTGCATCCTCTTCAAAAACTCACGTGAGGGTCCATTTATCCTTCTAGTAAAGATATCAAATAGCGTGGAGTCATTCCACTCATGGTCTGACTCCGTCTGAAACATTTCTAACATTCCTTCAAACCTAGACAAGGCTTCCCCGAAGGATTCTCCATCAGCCTGATAGAATGCAGCGAGATATATGTAGGATTGTATAGAGCCCGCTCGCATTTTCTTTGGAAGCACCATCGCTGCAACAACTGTACCTGATCAATCAAAGTAAACAACCTGGAAAAGAAGTCAGTGGTACAAAGAGAGATAAAGATAATAATAGTAGCAGGTGGTGGGGAAAAAAAATCTCTCTCAATGTTTTTATTTTTTATTTTTTAATGTAGTCGAATCAACCTAATTGTGACAAATTGGCACCCAACGGGAAAACACCTTCCCGGCTACGGCGCCAAAAACTTGGTCACTCCAAAATGTAACCCTAGGACAACCTAGCTATGGTGCAAGTTACACGGTGATAAATCCCCGGCAACGGCGCCAAAAACTTGGTCGGCCCCGGATATACACCCGGAGAACGATTGTGTAGTTTTACCGCAATCGCACGGTCAAGTGGCGAGCGGGTATCGAACACGAGGAGGTGGTGTTGGCTCCAATCTATCCTAGGTTGACTCGACTACGAATGTTTTATTGGTGGAGATGGTTATGGTATAATGTAATGGCAATGGTGATGGATGTCGGTGTCGGAGATAGAGAAATCGGTCAAATATCGATTCAAATACAATACAATAAAAGAGTCTAGGGCTAGGGAATCCCCACTACGGATCGTCATTCGTCATTGTGAATAGTGAATCTCAATATTACTAGGCTTGCGTTGAGGTGAACTAGTCGTAACTGGATAGAGAACCAAGCTCACGCTCTCGCGCTATTGCCGGTCTATAGCAAACCTAGATTAGAGCACACTCTCATGCAAACCCTAACCTAAGCCACTAGCATTAGGATCGACATCATTGTCCAATCGCTTCTCGAGCCCACTCTCGTGCAAACTCAAGTCACGATCTAGGTTGTGATAGTTCGTATTCGTCCAATCTCTTGCAAACGAATATTGGTATAGATTTACAATTAAAAATCCTAGCTTTGGTCCAATCTCTTGCAAACCAAATCTAGAGAAATCCAATTGTAAATCTAAATCGAATATCTAGGCCTTCCCATCGATTAGAATCCAATCTCTTGCAAATCCCAAATCGATGGAAATCCCTAGCTATCCGTAGTAAATCAATCACAACCTAACCTCCTAGCAATTCTAGCAATTTAGAAATTCATTCATCACAAATATGAAATTAGATCCATAGGGTTCATCCCCAAACCCTAGAACAACAAATCTACTCTAGCATAGCAATAAGGATATGAGAATCAATAGAAATCATTGCTTGCATACAAAAAGATAGAAAAACAATGATTCAAATAAAAAGAAGAAAATACTTAGCTTGATGAAGATCTTCAATCCAAAATACAAGCTTTTAGATCCAAGAGGGGGCCTAGGGCATGGCCTAACCTCTAATGTAATCCTAAGAAAAACATATGGGGGCTAAGAATACATAATGGGGGATAAGAAAACATAATGGGGGATCCCCCTCTAATGGTGGCTACAAAAACCCTTATATAGTCTCCCAAAACCCTAGCAAATAACCCTAGAAAACCCCTCAAATTCCTGCCCAAAAACAGCCCAAACCGCAACTTAAAATCTGGGCCTGTCGCCGACTCGGCCGAGTGGAACATGTGACTCGGCCAAGTGGAAATTCCAGCACTGCAGCGTCAACCTGTAGAAATTCTCCAGATTTCATCCGACCTCCGATTTACGTGTTCTTGGCGGTGTTGGAATCTTCAGGAAGTCTACTATCCATAAAAAATGAGAAAAATACTTTGATTGCTGGAATAATAGCAGATTTTAAAAGAGTGAGAGGCTGTCTGAAAATCTGGGCGCTGCGTGTCCTCGGCATCACTCGGCCGAGTGGACTTCTTTACTCGGTCGAGTGGGCTTCTCTACTCGGCCGCATGACAGACCCTGTAAAATTCCAGTAAGTCGGGGGGTCTTGGGGGTCTGTCTTCGGAGGTGACTCGGCCGAGTGGCTTTACTCACTCGGCCGAGGGGCATTCGGTACTCGCCCGAGTCGGAACCGTCAAAAGCCTGTACATTTCCAGTAAGTCGGCCTCTTTTGATGGTGGATTTCTCATGCCACTCGGGCGATGCGATCTTCTTACTCGGCCGAGTGGGATATCATCCCTCGGCCGAGTGCACGCCCAATTCCTTCAGTTGGAGCGTGTCCGGTCTGGTCGGCCGAGTGGTCTTCTTGCTCGGCCGAGTGAGTGCTCCACTCGGCCGAGTGGCATGCTGTAAATGCCCAATCTTCTCCGTTTCTCCTCCTTGTCGCTCATACAGAGTTTCTTCTTCTTCCACCCGTCTCCCATCGCCGAATAGCCCTCAAAAGAGCCTTGGGTGGCGCTCCGGAGCGGGTGCAAGTCCCTTAAGCTCATTTTTGCTCCCGATCGCTCCATATTTCCTGATATCTGACAAAAACAAGAAATAGTGAAAAGTAACGCAATATCGTCAAATACTCGTGAAAATCGCAATATGAGCAATCGAAATGGCGTGAAAACATGCAGAAAAAAGGTGTAAAATATGGAGTGATCAAAATCCCCCAAGCTTACATCTTACTCGTCCTCGAGGAAGATAAGTAGAGAGACGGACTCGGGAGATGAAAATAAAGAAAATGAAATAAAAAAGAAAGAACACGAGGTGGAAGGGGTCGCTAGATTCTTCTCTCAGATCTCAAGCCATAAGCTACACATCACGATAACTTGGAAAATACAAATCACATGCTATAAGGATTTCATATCTTACATAAACATGGTACTTGCAAGCTTTTAAGAACAACAAAAGGGATTCTCTAAATTCATACAATCAATTCATATCTACATCACGCATTTCATAGGATTTAATATACAAATGTTGGCAATGCACTTTTCAATCAAAAGTTATAACAGAAGCATATAAGAATCACGCCAAACATGCAATGGAGAATGGAATAAATCATGGCATCCACATATTTATATCGATTCATAAGAAATCTCCATAACTAAGGTATTTTGCTAAGTTTCAGCATTATCAAACTTCCACATTCGTGCACCTCTCCACTCTAATGTCGTACTCACTCATATGGTCAAATGAATTCCACCACCCCCCAAGCTTAGCTTGAGGCATCGCATCTAAAGGAATATGATAGTGGAAAATGAGATTTTTGCCTTGGTTTTCCCAAGTATTTTGTGGCTCCAATAATGAGATAGAGAAATATTTTTTTTCTTTTGGACTTTGTTTCTCATTTTTCTTCTTGGATTTTTGTAGGAGCAATTTGATTTGTATTTTTGGATTTTGGCTCCTTTTTGGCTTTTTGGACTTTTTGGAGCTAACTTTTTCTTTTGTGGGGATTTTTTTGGGAAATAGATGCGATATAAGTAGCTTTAGGAGGTGAACTCAAGTGACATGTAGAGAATAAAAAGATATATGTGGAGAAAGAAATAATGTAGCACTCGGTTCACTCTAAGATGTGCACGAACGGTTCAATGAAATAATACTTCAACTAAAACTAATATGTAAGCATGGATATCCTCAATCATCTCAATAAAAAGTGAAGTCAAGCGGTAAAGCGCACCTATTATTATCGTTGTTCCTCATATTCTTCCACTATGATCACATTGAGGACAATGTGAAGTCTAAGATTGGGGGAGTGCATTTCCATGCCATTTAGATGCATTAGTTGTATTTTTTACTTTATTTTAGGGTTTTTAAAATATTTCAAAATTTTTGAATCATCTTTTTAATTTTTCCATCTTATTTTCCTTTTATGTGTGGTCATGCATCATGTTGTGTGCTTGTTTTTCTTTTCTTTCCTCTCTTTTATTTTTTCTTATTTCTTTATTTTCCTTTCTCTTCTTTTCCTAGATGCGTTCCTTATGATGATATCTCTTATTACTTTAGCAACCATCACGATGTTTATTATTCCTTGCCATGTTATTTAGAGTATTCCATAGTCTTGCTATCCATGTGCTTGCTTATATTTCTTTTGATGATTCCTCTACATGAATGCATGATATTAATTGAAACTGAATGTATGGATTAATGTTTAGTATGCTTTTGTTGGAAGTGCACCAAGATTTACGCATCATTAGTATATCTGAAGCATCAGTTTTATTGTCTTATTCACCTCCTGTTGCATGCCTGATATGATTGTGCGCTTTACCGCTTGACTTCACTTTTTATTGAGATGATTGAGGATATCCATGCTTACATATTAGTTTTAGTTGAAGTATTATTTCATTGAACCGTTCGTGCACATCTTAGAGTGAACCGAGTGCTACATTATTTCTTTCTCCACATATATCTTTTTATTCTCTACATGTCACTTGAGTTCACCTCCTAAAGCTACTTATATCGCATCTATTTCCCAAAAAAATCCCAACAAAAGAAAAAGTTAGCTCCAATAAGTCCAAAAAGCCAAAAAGGAGCCAAAATCCAAAAATACAAATCAAATTGCTCCTACAAAAATCCAAGAAGAAAAATGAGAAACAAAGTCCAAAAGAAAAAAAAATATTTCTCTATCTCATTATTGGAGCCACAAAATACTTGGGAAAACCAAGGCAAAAATCTCATTTTCCACTATCATATTCCTTTAGATGCGATGCCTCAAGCTAAGCTTGGGGGGTGGTGGAATTCATTTGACCATATGAGTGAGTACAACATTAGAGTGGAGAGGTGCACGAATGGGGAAGTTTGATAATGCTGAAACTTAGCAAAATACCTTAGTTATGGAGATTTCTTATGAATCGATATAAATATGTGGATGCCATGATTTATTCCATTCTCCATTGCATGTTTGGCGTGATTCTTATATGCTTCTGTTATAACTTTTGATTGAAAAGTGCATTGCCAACATATGTATATTAAATCCTATGAAATGCGTGATGTAGATATGAATTGATTGTATGAATTTAGAGAATCCCTTTTGTTGTTCTTAAAAGCTTGCAAGTACCATGTTTATGTAAGATATGAAATCCTTATAGCATGTGATTTGTATTTTCCAAGTTATCGTGATGTGTAGCTTATGGCTTGAGATCTGAGAGAAGAATCTAGCGACCCCTTCCACCTCGTGTTCTTTCTTTTTTATTTTATTTTCTTTATTTTCATCTCCCGAGTCCGTCTCTCTACTTATCTTCCTCGAGGACGAGTAAGAGGTAAGCTTGGGGGATTTTGATCACTCCATATTTTACACCTTTTTTCTGCATGTTTTCACACCATTTCGATTGCTCATATTGCGATTTTCACGAGTATTCGACGATATTGCGTTACTTTTCACTATTTCTTGTTTTTGTCGGATTTCAGAAAATATGGAGCGATCGGGAGCAAAAATGAGCTTAAGGGACTTGCACCCGCTCCGGAGCGCCAGCCAAGGCTCTTTTGAGGGCTATTCGGCGATGGGAGACGGGTGGAAGAAGAAGAAACTCTGTATGAGTGACAAGGAGGAGAAACGGAGAAGATTGGGCATTTACAGCATGCCACTCGGCCGAGTGGAGCACTCACTCGGCCGAGCAAGAAGACCACTCAGTCGACCAGACCGGACACGCTCCAACTGAAGGAATTGGGCGTGCACTCGGCCGAGGGATGATATCCCACTTGGCCGAGTAAGAAGATCGCATCGCCCGAGTGGCATGAGAAATCCACCATCAAAAGAGGCCGACTTACTGGAAATGTACAGGCTTTTGACGGTTCCGACTCGGGCGAGTACCGAATGCCCCTCGGCCGAGTGAGTAAAGCCACTCGGCCGAGTCACCTTCGAAGACAGACCCCCAAGACCCCCCAACTTACTGGAATTTTACAGGGTCTGTCATGCGGCTGAGTAGAGAAGCCCACTCGACCGAGTAGAGAAGTCCACTCGGCCGAGTGATGCCGAGGACACGCAGCGCCCAGATTTTCAGACAGCCTCTCACTCTTTTGAAATCTGATATTATTCTAGTAACCAAAGTTTTTTTCTCCTATTTTTTATGGATAGTAGACTTCATGACGATTCCAACGCCGCCAAGAACGCGCAAATCGGAGGTCGGATGAAATCTGGAGAATTTTTACAAGTTGATGCTGCAGTGCTGGAATTTCCACTCGGCCGAGTCACATGTTCCACTCGGCCGAGTCGGCGACGGGCCCAGATTTTAAGTTGCGGTTTGGGCTGTTTTTGGGCACGAATTTGAGGGGTTTTCTAGGGTTATTTGCTAGGGTTTTGGGAGACTATATAAGGGTTTTTGTAGCCACCATTAGAGGGGGATGCCCCATTATGTTTTCTTATCCCCCATTATGTATTCTTAGCCCCCATATGTTTTTCTTAGGATTACATTAGAGGTTAGGCCATGCCCTAGGCCCCCTCTTGGATCTAAAAGCTTGTATTTTGGATTGAAGATCTTCATCAAGCTAAGTATTTTCTTCTTTTTATTTGAATCATTGTTTTTCTATCTTTTTGTATGCAAGCAATGATTTCTATTGATTCTCATATCCTTATTGCTATGCTAGAGTAGATTTGTTGTTCTAGGGTTTTGGGATGAACCCTATGGATCTAATTTCATATTTGTGATGAATGAATTTCTAAATTGCTAGAATTGCTAGGAGGTTAGGTTGTGATTGATTTACTACGGATAGCTAGGGATTTCCATCGATTTGAGATTTGCAAGAGATTGGATTCTAATCGATGGGAAGGCCTAGATATTCGATTTAGATTTACAATTGGATTTCTCTAGATTTGGTTTGCAAGAGATTGGACCAAAGCTAGGATTTTTAATTGTAAATCTATACCAATATTCGTTTGCAAGAGATTGGACGAATACGAACTATCACAACCTAGATCGTGACTCTAGTTTGCACGAGAGTGGGCTCGAGAAGCGATTGGACAATGATGTCGATCCTAATGCTAGTGGCTTAGGTTAGGGTTTGCACGAGAGTGTGCTCTAATCTAGGTTTGCTATAGACCGGCAATAGCGCGAGAGCGTGAGCTTGATTCTCTATTCAGTTACGACTAGTTCACCTCAACGCAAGCCTAGTAATATTGAGATTCACTATTCACAATGACGAATGACGATCCGTAGTGGGGATTCCCTAGCCCTAGACTCTTTTATTGTATTGTATTTGAATCGATATCTGACCGATTTCTCTATCTCTGACACCGACATCCATCACCATTGCCATTACATTATACCATAACCATCTCCACCAATAAAACATTCGTAGTCGAGTCAACCTAGGATAGATTGGAGCCAACACCACCTCCTCGTGTTCGATACCTGCTCGCCACTTGACCGTGCGCTTGCGGTAAAACTACACAATCGTTCTCCGGGTGTATATCCGGGGCCGACCAAGTTTTTGGCGCCGTTGTCGGGGATTTATCACCGTGTAACTTGTACCATAGCTAGGTTGTCCTAGGGTTACATTTTGGAGTGACCAAGTTTTTGGCGCCGTTGTCGGGGAGGTGTTTTCCAGTTGGGTGCCAATTTGTCACAATTAGGTTGATTCGACTACATTAAAAAATAAAAAATAAAAACATTGAGAGAGATTTTTTTTCCCCACCACCTGCTACTATTATTATCTTTATCTCTCTTTGTACCACTGACGTCTTTTCCAGGTTGTTTACTTTGATTGATCAGGTACAGTTGTTGGATCTGGATCGTAGCCTAGAGGGGGGGGGGGGTGAATAGGCTAATAAAAATATTCGTGCAACCCACGAGAAATCCCACGTAGTTATAAGCACAGACCGGGCAATAAAAAGCAATCACAGAATACGCACAGATATACCCTGGTTCGGTCGTCCCCACGACCTACTCCAGCCCTGAAAGCAACTACTAGATAGATATGTAATCAAGTACAGCTACAATGAGTCAAGATCCCAAATCTACTCTCACCTAGCTCGTACGCACACCACGTGCTCTACACTCTCAATCTAGTCAGATGCTCTCCCTCCGTGACGACTCCCAAAGTCGTCAGGTCCCCAAAAAATAACAAAGATGGTAAAAAGTTTCCCCTACGAGGATCTAACACAATAACTACACAAAATAATAATAAATAGAGTTTAGGAATCTCAGTTTGTGTAGCGGCGATGTCCTCGTCAATCAGCACGGGTCAGGTCTCTTCTGACGTAAATGTAGATGTCTCCTCTCTCTTCGCAACTCAAGTCGCGACTAGCTCTCCAATTTAATAATGCGCCTCCCCCAATTTTTTGCGCTACTCTGTGTAGGCGTGTAAAGTAATGTGCCGCTCCTTTACAAATTTTCGGTTGCCTTCCTCAACGAAACATGCGCACGGTTCTACTTTGATTTGTCATGTAGACTTGAATCCCTTTTGCTTGACCCTCCTGTAGATACCCTTATGGCCGGCCTGTGCGTGAGATGCCTGCAAAACAAATGAATTAATGAAAGCTCACAACAGGTATATTTTGAAATACTTGTGCCATCAAAAAGAAATACTCAAAAGAAATATTTGTGGCTTGAGAATTTGTGCGGCTCCCAGGTTTCTCAGGGTACGGCACAAGACTTGTTCCCTTTTTGTACACAGGCTTCTTTCTCTTAAAAAAATATTCTTATGATTAAAAAGAAACTCTTAAACCAATTATAGCCGGCCTGTGTGATCCAAAAAAAAATCTTAAAAAAACGTCCCCTCCTTTTTGATCTTGCGTTAACCCAAAGAACGGTGGCAGGCTCTTATATTTGCAAAAGAAAAAAAAGATCTCTCTCTTGATTATTTTGGGATCTCAGGCTCTGAACAAAAAAACAACATTGCGTTGCCCAGGAGCCGCAAAGGAAAATGTGACCTTGGTTGCTTCTGCAAAAAAAAACACAGTACAAAAGTTAGAATCCTTTTTGTTTTGGCCGGCTGCAAAAGAAGGGGCACAAACATTAATAAAAAAAACCCCCTTGATAATATCCCAATTGATTATGATGAGGTGCGGCTCTTTGCTCCTCTCTCAGATTTTGGCAGGCTCCTCTTCTTTTGATTAATGGCCGATTGATTATGATGAGGTGCGGCTCTTTGCTCATCTCTCAGATTTTGGCAGGCTCCTCTTCTTTTGGTTGCGGCTCCTTGGAGATTTTGGTGCATGCCCTTTATGTTTAATCTCCGGCCTAGAATTTAATATTGTAGAGGGTTGCCGCACATAAAGAATTTCTGTGCAACAGAGGGGTTTTTTCTCAAGGCCGGCCATGTGACACTTATATAGGAATAGGGTTACGTATTCATCACACGGCAATGATAGGATTAGGAAATAGATAGATGCATATCTTGATAATTGATTTGGTCAAATTCCAGATTGATCTCTCCTCATCTTATCCCATATTATTTCCAAGTCTAATTTGCTTTGCGTATAGCTCTTTGACCAAGTCCCATTGCTTTGTGCCTAGCAATTTGTCCAACACATTAATTTACGTTCTCGCCAATCCTGCAAATACTTAATACACACATCAGATCGTTCATAACCGTTTGTCATCATCAAACCATAAATCCTATATCATTGTTTACAACATGACGATCCGTAGTGGGGATTCCCTAGCCCTAGACTCTTTTATTGTATTGTATTTGAATCGATATCTGACCGATTTCTCTATCTCCGACACCGACATCCATCACCATTGCCATTACATTATACCATAACCATCTCCACCAATAAAACATTCGTAGTCGAGTCAACCTAGGATAGATTGGAGCCAACACCACCTCCTCGTGTTCGATACCCGCTCGCCACTTGACCGTGCGCTTGCGGTAAAACTACAATCGCCGCTCCGGGACGTGTATCCGGGGAGCGATCAGTAAACTTGGTGGCTATGGAATCCATAGCCCTGTATTTATAGCAATAGGGTTACATAATGGGTGTATTCCCACTAACGGATTGGGCCTCCAAAAGCCCGTTTATAACAACCATTTTGATTTTCGTAGTTCAATTAAATTTTCAGAAAAAATGTATACGTGCTACAACACGAGAATTTATATACATTTTTTTATTTTGTTAAAAAATTTTGAATTTGTTTTACACGTCTGAGTGATCTTCCACCAAAAATCAAGCGAATTCAATGCTATTTGACTCGCGACAACCTATTTCAAATTGGACTGGTTCGGAATAATAGAACTTTTTATAATAGGTGGTTCAAAGGTTAAATATCCTTAAGGTTCACACATATTTGCGATTTTGGTGTTTTAGACTATGTATAAGATCTAAAAAAATTTCAAAAAAGAGTTTTTTTTGTATTTTACGAGCCGATAACACAAGAAATTTCATGTGTTGCCAGCTCATATTCATAAGGGAATGATGTAACTGTGCACATGCAAAGCTAAGTTAGCTGTGCACGTACACAAAAACTCCATCTTCCCTATTTTTTGAAATTTTTTATAGGATTGATGTACACATTCTAAAACCCGAAAATCCCAAATATGGGTGAACCCTAGGGGCATTTGACCCTAAATCCACCCATTGCAAAAAGTTCTAGTTTTCTAAAACTTCTTGGACCGTTGAAGTTGCAAGGGTTAGATGGAGGATCATATAGTATTTGACCCTTGTTGCGGGTCAAGTCCGCATACAATAGAATTTGTTTGTAGTGGGAATCACGGGTGCAATGATTTATAGGTTTTGGGTGAAGGCGAGGTTAGGACAACCCGGAGCGCGCTTCAAGGGTGAAGAGCCTTAGGTCGCCTATTCCCAGTAGCCGAGGCGAGCTCCCTGCGAGGATGAACAAGAGGTCAGAAAGGCAGGGCTAGCTGTCGGCTCTAAGCCCCTTCGATGACTAAGTCAGGATTATGGCTTAGAAAAGGGGGCTAGATGATCGGCCCCCGGATACACACCCGAGAGATAGTCGTATTTTTACTGCAAGCACACGATGTGTGGCGAGCGGGTATCGAATACGAGGAGGGACAAATGAAGGTACTCTATTTTGATCACTAAGCTATTGGTGGAAGGATGGTTTATCGGATGGTGTTGTCACAGTCGTTCAATTAACAATTCAAATTCAATATAATAAAAGCATCTATGGCTAGAGAATTCCCATTACGGATCGTCATTTATCTCTGTGAATCATGAATCTCAATGTTGCGAGACTTGGATTGAGGTGAACTGGTCGTAACTAAATAAATAACCAAGCTCACGCTCTCGTGCTATTGTCGGTCTATAGCGACCTAGATTAGGGCCCACTCTCGTACAAACCCTAACCTAAGCCACTAGCATGAGGATCGACATCATCGTTCAATTGCTCCTCAAGCCTACTCTCGAGCAAACTCGAGTTACGATCTAGATTGCGATAGCTCGTATTCGTCCAATCTCTTGCAAACGAATATGGATATAGGTTTATAATAAAAATGCTAGCTTTGGTCCAATCTCTTGCAAACCAAGTCTAGTGAATTTCGATTATAAACCTAAATCGAATATCTAGGCCATCCCATCGATAGGAATCCAATCTCTTGTAAACCCCAAATCGATGGAAATTCCTAGCTATCCGTGATAAATCAATTGCAACCTAACCTTCTAACAATTCTAGCAACACAGAAATTCATTCATCACAAGTCTAAAATTGGATCCATTGGGTTCATCCCCGTGCCCTAGAACAGCGAAACTACTCACGATTCATCATAGCAATAGCAAAATAAATGAATGAAAACATATAGCAATGAAGATTTTGAAGAAAGCAATTCATAAAAATGCGAAATTTTGATAAGAATAACAAACCAGATTCGTGTTCTTCAATCTCCAAAGGGGAATTACAATTAGTGTAACGACTGCTTTTCATGTATCTGGATTTAATATTATATAATATATGTTTTGGTGGATTTTCTCCTCTTGTGTGGTTTTCGTCTCCGTAGATTTCATTTTCGATCGATTCGTCGTATTTTCTCGCTTCTTCCTTAGGATTGTCGATTTCGAAGTATGTCATTCGTGACGGACTTCATAACGGTCGTATCTAACTGTTAGATCAAGCCTAGGAGTCTTAGGAATCGATCCCGGGGCCCCGCGCTCCGTATCGGTACTTTTCTGTGCTCATTAGCCGGTGTAAGAAGGGCCACCGACCGACTAGATGACGATCCAGTCGGTCGGCAATCCTTCTTGGACCGACTAGTTAGCTTTCTAAATTTCTCAGGAGTTACTGTTTATCGTTAGTCGGTCTAAGAACGTTGGTTGACCGACTAGGTTGCAAACTAGTCGGTCAGCAATGCTTCTTGAACCGACTAACTCATCAAATTATTTTTGTATCAGTTACTGTTTACTCTTAGTCGGTCTAAGAACGTTCATCGACCGACTAGATGCCAAACTAGTCGGTCAGTACTTGTTCATGGACCGACTAACTCTAGAATCCTATTTTCGTTCAGGAGTTACTGTTTACACTTAGTCGGTCTGCGTTGGTCGACCGACCGACTAGTTGCCAAACTAGTCGGTCAGTGGTTGCTCTTTGACCGACTAACCAGTGTTAAAACCCTAATTTCTGGGCAGCCGCCAGCCTAGCCTATTTAAACCCAACCCATTCGACTTCTTCTTCTCCAACACGACCCAAAACCCTAAAAACTTCCCCCTTCAGCCCCCATCTTCCTCCAAGCTTCATCCCTCCATTCTAAGCCCTAAATCCATCATCCAATCCATCCATTCACTCATTCCACCTCCCATCTTCCCCAAATCTCCATCAAAACCCATCAAAACCCCCAAATCCCCCAAAACCCTAGTTTCCCCAAACTTCTCCATTTGCTTCCAGATCTGATCCTAGGGTTCCCCGGAGTGTTTCTTCCGCCTTCTCTTGGTAAGAAATCGATCTACCGTTGTTTTCTCAACCTATTTATAATTTTACGAAACCCTAATATAATTTCATGTTGTTTGATGATTATTCCCCCAAAACAGCGATTTCCCCGTAGATAGCATCCGTGTGACGAAGTGATCGTCGATCCCCGGTGCTAGGCAAGTGAAACTTGCCACTTAGGGTTTAGGCCATGTTTTAGGCCATTTGCATGTTGTAGGCGTAAAAGAGGCTAGGCGACGAAATGATACTCGCCTAGGCGCAAATTGGGAAACTAGCTTGACAACGAAGCTAGTTCCGACACATATAGCATGTTGCACAACTCCCATGTCATGTTTACTTTCAATTAACTGTACGCAAATAAATTGTCATGATCTCGCATTCTTTAGGTATTGCTGTGATTGCGTAGCTTCGCTACAATGTTGTGTTCCTGGCTCGTGTTCCAGAAGCGGGCCATGTGTTGGTTGATAGCCAATGCCCGAATTGCGTGTTCCGGCTAGGTGTTCCCTACGCCATACTAGTGTTCCTGGCTCGTGACCAGAAGCGAGCATAATGAGTTGGAAACCCCAACGCTCGATGTACTGAATTGTGAACTAAGAATGCGAGCTCAATGTGCGGGGAAACCTCAGGCTCACTAGCTGAGCTCAATGTGCGGGGACCCCAGGCTCCATATCGTGTGGATACCGAGTAGTGTTTAGTGCCGATCGGTCTGAAATGCTATGCCATTCAGCGAATGGCGTAAACACCTACAAAATGTGAATGTATTGAATTGATAGTAGCTTGGCTACTCTTGTCTTGTCCCGATGATTGTTCTCTTGTACAAATTGTCTTGCCATGTTTTAATTGTGCACTCATGTTATAACTGCCATGTCATGCATACTAAACTGCTAGGTTGCTAGATGCCTCACTTTCAGTTTCCTTGCCCAAGTCTTTTTAGACTTGCTGACATGTGCCCCTTTACTCTTTTGGGTGACACATGTTAGATCCTGAGCCCGAGTACCTCGTTGAGGACGAGGTGTTTGCTGACGCCGAGCCCGAGCTTGTGTTTGACGGGGAGTACGTGGACACTGGGGACCAGTCCTAGTGTCTTCGTGTGTTTTACTTTTGTTAGACAGTTGTTTTGTATTCGGTGCGTAGCACCTATACTTTGTTATGTCGTATTCTTTTGTTGGCCTTGTTCTGGGCCTTAGACTCTTTTCTTTTAGCCTGGTGGCTTTTCTGGATGTTGGACTTTTGTTGATGTTGGACAATTTGTGAGATGTGGAATTTTATTTCAGTCTCTACTTGTGTTATTATTGTTATTCTGTTGTGGTTACAGGGACCTGTTTATGAATTGTGGACGCTTATCGGGTTTGGGGCTTCACAGCTCCACTCTCGTGCGGACCTTTTCACGTCTCGCCTCCATTTTAGGGAAGCGGGTCGTGACAATTAGAATTTAGCTAAAACCAATTTTCTGGTCTCCCCCTAAACTAGGATGAAAACTTGGCTTAAATACATGCCCAAAACGGCCAAAAACGATAACAGATTTGCCCTTGGCGCTGCCCAAAACCCTAGTTTTCGATACAGGCTGGCGGCACTACTCGACCGAGTGGAAATGACTTGCAAACATGCAGGAGGAGTGTGGGGAACCCGTGATCAATGTCCAGAAAGCATGTGTATCGAATGACGGTGGGGCGATGTGTGTGGGACTAAAAGCGTGGTCTGGGTCCGGGACAGGGGGGCCACTGGAAAAAGGCTCGGAGCATATGGAGAGTAATCTCGCACTCATGATCCATCAGGAGAAACGTGCAACCCACTTGAGTCCTACAGATAGAACTCAGGACCTCGAGTGTCGGACGGAAGAAGGTCTCCATCGACATCGACAGAAAATCACGCCACCCCACGTTGTCATACGACTGGAGTATGCTCTCGAACACCCCTAGGCGATCTAAATCTGCAATGTGTGCAAACCTAGAGAGGACAATCGATCGATGGGAGATCCTCTCAAATCTGACGCGGTGTGCGTCGTCTCAGAAAGTGATCCTCACCATATCGAAAGCAGGAACGGGCTGTGTGGGTGGTGGTGGGCTAGGCGGCGGGGAGTCCGCTCTAGCGGAGGAAGAGCCAGGCTCGCTAGTCCTCCTCCGCTTGGAGGCAGATGCCCGCGAACGCGACCTAGTGCATGGAGGCATGGGTGCCGTGAGATGTGCCTATCAATGTGAAGTGCTAATAAAAAGGAAGGAGTATACCCAAGCACGACGCAACTCCAAGCGAGTAGTAAGAGCGAAGAGACGCCACCCCTGAGAAGCGCCGAATCTGCCCCTGATTCTCTCCCAAGCTATCCCGAAACACAGAATTGATTGATTAGTAATGCATATCAATTAATTTGGGGGAAAATCAAGAGAAATAGATGTGTATATAGTTTAATTTCGATTCGGGGCGGGATATGGCTTACGAAATGGAGATTGGGAGAAAATGGGGAATTAGGGCTAAAAGGGGGATGATCGACGATAAGGGAGGCGGCGACGGCGGCGATCGGATGGTGAGGAAGGTGGCGTGGGGTCGCACCACTCGGGCGCGGGTGAGGGTGGCTCGGGCGATGGGTTGGATTGCTCGGGCGATTTGGGGGAAGCTCAGGCTGTTGGTTCGGAAATTTGGGGGTTTTAATTTTTGGGGCCGCGAGCTGTTGACTATATAGGGTTAGTCACTCTGCCGAGTGGCGTGACCACTGGGCTGAGTGGCTCAGTTTATTAAAATTTTAAAAAATTTTCGTGTAAGTTCCGACTCTGCCGAGTAGCACTGTCACTCAGCCGAGTAGACAAAAGTCACCCGGCCGAGTGGCTAGGCCACTCAGAGCTTTTCAAGTGCTGAAAGTGTCTGGTTCACTCGGTCGAGTGACTAAGTCACTCGGCCAAGTGGCATGTAATTAACAGAGAGGGGGTTTTTGAATCTTCCCTGATCAGTACCCTACTCGGTCGAGTAGAGTCTTCACTCGGCCGAGTGAAAATGTCACTCAGGCGCGTGGGCAGCTATTTTCAGCTCTAACTCACTATTTTTGCTCCACTTTCTGATTTTCTTTCCCCCGTCAGTTTCTTCCTTCTTTTGACGTTTGAGCGCATCCCTGGAATGCTCCCCAATGCCATGGTCGTCCTCCATTCATATGGTTGCTATTCTCCTTCTCCTGAAATGAAAAATGTTGCCCGTTGTCAGATTTTTCTTCGACACTAGACTCTAAACACTAATAAAGATCTAAAACAAAAAGAAAAAGAAAAATTCAACTAAAAAGTGAAATAGAACCGTTGGGTTGCCTCCCGACGAGCGCTCGTTTAAGGTCTTGAGCTCGACCCCTTAAGATTCGCGATTAAAGCTTGATGTTTGGTGCATATGAGATGCGCGCATCAAACTTGTCGGGAAAGCCGCTTGGGTTTAGTTGTTGATTTTCTTCAGCATTCCTCGGCTCCCCTTCATTATGGGTAGTAATGGGGGGTGAGTCCCCCAAGCTTGAGCTTTTGACATCCTTTTTCTTGGCCGACGGTAAAGATTTATTGTCCGGTGGAGCTTTCTTCATATGCTTCGTCGTAGAGAGCTTGCATAGCTCTCTAATCTTGACGACATCAGCGTCGTCCTTCTCTTCATCCGTAAGAGGGTCTGGTGGGTCTCCCATCATTTTGCCATCTTTGGTAAGTTGGCACTCTTCGAGGCCGTCATCGTGCTTGGGTCCGATGGCAAATGGCATGGCGTCGTCAATCACCTCGTCGAGAAGGTCCATGTAGTCCACGTCCTCTGGCCAAGGCATATGCTTCATCGCCTTCGGAATATGGAGCTCAACTTCAATATTGCCGACGTTCAAGGACAAGGTTCCTTCCCTCACATCTACAATTACTCCAGCGGTGGCTAAGAAAGAGTGTCCAAGAATCAGCGACGTATCATCTTCCTCCTTATTATCCATCACCACGAAGTCGCATGGCAAGCAAAGTCCACCCGGTACTTGTAGTGGTATGTTTTCGGCAATCCCCACCGGCCTAGTGATTCGCCCATCGACGAGTTGTATCTTCATTTCCGTGGTCCTAAGGTCGGTTCCTGTATTCAATTTCTTGAACATTGTGAGGGGCATGAGGCTCACGCTTGCTCTCAAATCCACCAAAGCTTTCTGAAGTGGGACTCCTCCAAGCGTACAAGGAATTTGGAAACTACCGGGATCTTTGAACTTGGTCGGTGCTTTCTCCTTTCTAGTAAACCACGTACTTTGCTCGGCGAGTATGATCCTTTCTTTTTGCTTCTTTTCCGCGATCAAATCCTTTAGAAATTTTGCATAGGACGGGATTTCGATGATTGCATCCAAGAATGGGATGTTCAAGCTCACACCTCGTAAATACTCCAGAAATTTGACGAGCCTTTGCCTTTGCCACCGTTGTGGCTATGGTACCGGTGGCATATAAGTTCGCTCCTCTTGTGGCTTTTCTACTTCAGTTTTTTCACCGTCGCTTGGCGCCTTCGGGTCCTCCTCAGCATTGCCCGGTTCCTCATCAACCGAAATTTCTTCCCTCGGCTCCTTAGCTTGGATCATGGCAGGAGTAGTGTCCTTCCCGCCTCTTGTAGTCACCGTCACAACCACATTGATGTGCCCGGTGTTGCTTCGTGGGTTTTGTTCCGGTTGAGCCGACAATTGTTGATTGGTCTTATTGAGTAATGCGAGTTGCTCCGATAACTATGCCACGACGGTGTTGAGGGAATCTTGTTGGGCTGTCAACTTTGCATTAAACTTCTTTTGTTCGGCCATGAAATCTTCAACCCTTGCTTTGTGGTCTGACCTTGGTGGTGCTTGCAGTGAATTGGGTGCCCTCCATCCTTGATTGTATCCCGGGGGTCTATAAGGCCCCGCTTGTTGCCTCGGTGGGTAGTTTTCTTGTTGGGGAGCCCTTTGTTGATACTGTGGTTGTTATGGAGGCTGGGTGTGTGATTGTTGCGGCGGTGGATTCAAGGCTCCATCATTGTTGGCGTATGAAAATCTGGGGTGACACCTTGTAGCCGAGTTCACCCAATATCCAGTACTCCTCGCAACATATTGAGCTTGCTCCATAGCTCCGTCTCCTTGCTACCCTCCAACAAACATAACATGGGCTTGATCTTGCCAGTCGCTCATGCTTCCTTCCGGTGTAGAAACGGTGGGGGCTCCATGCGGTTCACTAACCAACTTTCCAATCTCTCTACGACTTTCTGAAGAGAATCAAATTTTGTAGATAGCTCCGCCACTGCCTTAGCTTCATATATACTTGCCGGCTTCAAGGATGACGAAGAATGTCCCCTTTCGTCGGCCCACTGCTAATTATTCGAGGCCATATCTTCAAGTAAGGCCGTAGCGTCATCCGGTGTCTTTGAAAGGATAGCTCCATTAGCGGTTGCATCAATTATTTGCTTTGTGCTCGGTTGCAATCCGTTATAAAAGCTATGCACAAGCTCCCATGGCTTAATGCTATGGTGGGGGCATTGGTGTTGGAGATCCTTGAAACGCTCCCACACCTCGTATACAGTTTCTTGAGGGCATTTCTTGAAGGACATCAGTGCGCTTCGTATCTTAATAGTCTTGGATGGCGGATAGAACTTGTTGACAAATGCGCTTGCCAGCTCATCCCAAGTGGTGAAGATCCCCTCGGCTTGCGTCCTCAACCAATACAATGCCTTATCTCGAAGAGTAAATGGGAAGAGGCGCAGTCGAATAGCGTCAATCGGCATGCCAGCCATCTGGAAAGGTGCGCATTTAGCCAAGAACGATTACAGATGGTAGTGCGGGGTTTCTTACGAGTTCCCATGGAATGGGTCTTGTTGTATCAACACTACAAGTCATGTCTTCAGCTCAAAGTTCTTATCGACCGCTAACTCCGGCTGACTATAGAAGAGGTGGTAGACGTGGTCTTGGGCTGTAGCCTATCTCGGATGGAGACAAGCCTAGCCATACGCGCTGCTTGCTCCTCTGGTGTTTCCGGCGCGGTCATTTGATTTTCCTATATAGCAAATCTCCTCTCAGCTCTAAGCCTTCTTGCCGTACGCTCGATCTCCGGGTCGAATAATATTTCTTCTTGGGGCACCTTCGATCTCGTGTACATGCACAGAAAAAAGAGAGTCTAGATAGAATTGTTAGCACGATAGAGGAATAAAAGAGTGAAGATAATAAAATAAAAAGAAATAGCTAAGTAAAGAAAATAAAATACCGTCGCCTCCCCTGCAGCGGCGCCAAAAACTTGATCGTACCCGGATATACACCCGGAAAACGACTATAGTCTTACCGCAAGCGCACGCTGTAGTGGCGAGCGGGTATCGAACATAGGGAGGACAATTAACAGTACTCTATTTAAATCACCTAGCTATTGGTGGTCGAATGGAATGATTTCAAGAATGTTGTCACAGTCATTCAATTAACAAATGGAATTCTATATAATAAAAGCGTCCAGTGCCATGTAATCCCCACTACGGATCGTTATTTGTCTTTGCGAATCGTGAATTTCAATGTTGCAAGGCTTGAATTGAGGTGAACTAGTCGTAACTGAATATAGAACCAAGCTCATGCTCTCGCGCTATTGCCGGTCTATAGCAACCTAGATTAGGGCCCATTATCGTGCAAACCCTAACCTAAGTCACTAGCATGAAGGTCGACATCATCGTCCAATCGCACCTCGAGCCCACTCTCGTGTAAACTCGAGTTACGATCTAGGTTATGATAGTTCGTATTCGTCCAATCTCTTGCAAACGAATATGAGTATAGATTTATAATAAAAATCCTAGCTTTGGTCCAATCTCTTGCAAACCAAGTCTAGAGAATTCCGATCATAAACCTAAATCGAATATCTAGGCCTTTCCATCGATTGAAATCCAATCTCTTGCAAACCCCAATCGATGGAAATTCCTAGCTACCCGTAGTAAATCAATCACAACCCAACCATCTATCAACCCTAGCAACAAGTTAATTCATTCATCACAATTCTAAAATCGGATCCATAAGTTTCATCCTTATGCCCTAGAACGGCGGAACTACTCACAATTAATCATGACAATCACAGTAATAACGAATAAAAACATGTAGCAATTCATGGTTGAGAGAAAACAATTCACAAAAACAAGAAATTTTGATAGAAAGAACAAACCAAATCTCCAATATTCAATCTCCAGCTGAGAATTTCAATTAGAATAATGATAAAAAACTAATTCCAGGCCTCTCCTAAAACTAGGAAGAAAACTAGCTTAAATACAAGCCAAAGTCGGCCAGAAAAACCTGACAGATTTGCCCCTGGGGCAGCCCAGAACCCTAATTCACGATACATGCAGAATGCGCCACTCGGCCGAGTAGAACAGGTCACTCGGCCGAGTGACGGACCCAAAGAAAAACAGAGATATTTGGATTTTTTTGGGTCTGTCGCTCTGTTCCACTTGGCTGAGTGGAGTTCTTTACTCGGTCGAGTGGGCTTTCTCACTCGGCCGAGTGAGTCTTCTGCTGATCCTCTACAAACTTCAGAAAGTCGGCCGAGATTCCTCTTGGAAGACCCTGTCTTACTCGGGCGATTGGACTTCTTCACTCGGCCGAGTGAGATATTTCACTCGTCCTAGTGGACTTTGACTCCATGTGCTCCTGTATCGTTATACTCGGCCGAGTACAATCCTTCACTCGGCCGAGTGAGCTGTCTGCTCAGCCGAGTGGGCTGTTTCTGGAGTCCTATCTTCCCCTCCTCGCCTCCTTGTCGATTCTATCAAACTTCTTCTTCTTTCGCTCATTATCTAGCGCTGCTAGCTCCTCGATGGGATCACAGGCAGTGCTCCAGTGTGTGCGAAAGTCCCTTGATCTCACTTGTGCTCCAGATCGCTCCATATTTCCTGAAATCCGACAAAAACAAGAAATAGTGAAAAACAACGCGATATCATCGAATAATCATGAAAAACGCAATATGGGCTATCGAAATGACATGCAAACATGCAGAAAAAAGGTGTAAAATAAGGAGCGATCAAGAGATATCACACATTGTAAAACGATAAGAATGGAAAGAGATGGTATTCATAAAATGCATGCCAAATATTCAATTCATAGACTTCGTAATACTCTAGTAATCTCCCTAAGTATCAAAAATTACATAGCTCAAGTCGTCATGCACATATAGGTAGTCACTCTCTCACACATCATTGGATCTCCTCCCCTAAGCTTATCTATAAGCATGGTGGCATTAAATAGAACAATACGACTTTTCCCCTTTTTTTGAAGCTCCATAGGAATAAAGAAAAATAAAATAAAAAAAAGAAAGAATGAAGGATGGATTGTTTATATACAAATGGCCCCCCTTTATTTCTCTTCTCTTTTCCTTTTTTTCTTTTGTGTGTGTTTTCCTTTTGATTTTGGGATAATGGAGCTCGGACTTTTTAGCATGGGAATGAAGCAAATATAAGATTCACTAAGGGGAGATTCACCAATGATTATAAGTATAGAGATGATGTTCAAGATACGTGGAGAAAGAAAAATATGCAACGCTCAGTTCACTCTTTTGTATGTGCATGACAACTTTGAGCAGGGTAATGTAATCTACTCAGTTTGATTTCAGAAAGTAAACTAATCCAGTCATATCAAAGGCATACATTCAATCAACCGGGAAGTTGATCGTATAATTTCATGCAAATAGAAGTGATAGTAGATAACAAAGTAGTACTCCAAGTTTAGGCAATCAATGCGTGAAGCTGGGTGTGTTTTCTATGAAAAGTATACGATATAAATTTTCAGACTCAGCTACTGCTAGAATTTCATTCACAATCATATAATAGAGATGCGGGTTCCTGTTCTCAAATGCATGGTGATGTATAGCATATGATATCTCGAAGTAAAAATGATGGCATGGTAAGAGAATACGCATATAAGAGCAAACTAATTCCAAGTCATCGTCATCATGGAGAATTCATTTCTAGCAAAAAGAATAAAAGAAATAAGGATAAAGGAAAAATAAGAACTAACTATACAAATGCAACGTACGCAGAAAGTAAGAAAACGTGGTGCACGAAAATATATATGAAAAAGTGGGTGAAAATAAGTGGAAAATAAAGAAAGGTAGGAAAAATAAAGATAAAAATGAAGAAGATAAAAAAAATGCGTGAGGCACTCACTCCCCCAAGCTAAACTGCACAGTGTCCTCAATGTGATTAGTGTGGCACTAGGGCATATATAATAGGGGTGGGTGGGTGTGGGTGCATGCATGATAAAAAGTGAAAATGAAAGAAAATGGAATGGATATGCATGTGATAAGTGCAGAATGCAAATGATGGATGTGATGAGCACACAAATCATGGGAGCATAATAGAAAGGCCCAGAAATACCACCACTCTCCCAGACGGATATATACAATGCCCAGCAAAAAGTGATCAAAATATGTGGGTGAGAGGATGGTGCAAAATAAGCAGCAAAAATATCAATCAGAGCATCGACAAAAAATATGAGAGGCATCAAGTGTGTGCCTAAGCATGTGGTGGGGCGCCAGCACCTCCCTGTGGTGGGGAAGGGGGTGGCGGTGGCAGCGGCTGCTGAGATATGGGACGGGGTGTGGCTGGTGGAGGCTGTGGCAGGAACGCAAGAATCTGGTTCAGGGTGACTTGAATACCAGGAAGTAGGACGACACGTGCCTGCACAGAGCTGACGGTGGCGACGAGAGCCTGAAAATCCGCTCTGAGTCCGCTGACGGCCCCCTCTACTACAAGGAGGTGCTGGACGAGGGCGTCGAGAGTGGGGGTAGAGGGTCGCATAGGTGGAGGACGGGGCTGATGCACACGACCACCGTAGACGAGTGGGACCACTAGTGGGTGTGGGTGAGGTACGGTACTCGCTTAAAGACGCTCAACCTCTGTGGGAGGCTGAGACGCAGTAGTGCTCTCAGAAGTGTGAGCAGTGGCAGAAGATGAAGCGACGACAGAGGGCGAGACAGGCAGAGAGGTCGAAGACACAGATGTGGGGACAGATGTCACGACACTCTCGGTAAAAAAAGCGGCAGCAGAGACAGAATGGTCAACGACTGGGGAGGTCATGAAATCAACAGAAACTGACTCCCCAGGGGTCAAGAAATCTGGTGAGGACAAGGTTCAGCCGTCGAAACAAGGGAGGGCTCGCCTCTCTCAAGTGCAGCAGGGTAGGCGCTCTCAAAGCTCACGTAAGAAATAGGATCAAAAGTCAATGGCACAGAGGTGGTGGTGGACACAGGAAAAGTGCTCCCAACACTGGCAGAGGTGTGGATAGAAGTGTCAGGGACTGGGATCAAATCAGGTGCAGGCTGTGGGAAAGGGATCTCCAGGGTTAGAGGGTTGAGAAGGGGCTCCTGCTGAGCGCCCTTTGGCTCGAGTACATATACAGCTGGGATGAGGAGATCCATCTCTAGTCTCCACTCCCCACCTATGGGTCCAATGTGGGTCCGAGCAGCGCTCGAAAGCACTATATAGTCAGTTGAAAAAGGACTGTGAAGCCAAACCCAGTGGTGCTGACCATGAGGATGCAACATCCTCATACGGGCCATAACATCTATGGAAAGGAAAGTGGGGCCCGGAGGTCGAAGAAAGTCAGCTGGGAGCTCAACCCTGCACATAGGTGCCAGCAGGGTGATTAGACCGCCATAACAGATTGTTGTCCTGGCAGTGACAGAGACAATGATGCGGTCGAGATACCAGCTGGCAATATTAATCTGAGTGGTGGGGACTAAGACATCTCCGTCGGCATCAAGGGATCTCTCTCTCGTCATCACGTGGAGCATGTAGAGCTCAAGCATAGACATCGTCCCAGGCTCATACCTCGCAAGAAAGGTGGTCACCATAAGGCGCTGAGCAATATGGAGGCAAGGGTGGACGATAGAGGAGGCCTTTGCCCGGCTAGGGTCAAAGGCAAGTGGTGATCCCGTGATCAGGGTCCAGATTGCATGGGTATTAAACGAAGGAGGGGTGTTGTGCATGGGACCAAAAGCGCGGTCTGGGTCCGGGACAGGGGGCCAATGGAAATAGGCTCGGAGCACATCGAGAGTGATCTCGTACTCACGATCCATCAGATGAAACATGCAACCCATGGGAGTCCTACGAATGGAACTCAGGACCTCGAGGGTCGGACGGACGTAGGTGTCCGCCGACACCAAAAGAAAATCGCAACACCCCATGTTGTCATACAACTGAAGTAGCCCCTCGAATACCCCTAGGCGCTCAAGATCAGTAGTGTGTACAAACCTAGAGGGGACAATCGAGCGATGGGAGATTCTTTCAAATCTGGGGCGGTGTGCATCATCTCTGAAAGTGATCCACATCGTGTCGACGGTCACGGCGGGGTATGCTAGTGGGGATGGAATGGGTACAGTAGGAGGCGGAAGTGTGGGTGGTGGGCTAGGAGGCGGGGAGTCTGCTCTAGTGGAAGAAGAACCAGGGTCGCTGGTCTTCTTCCGCTTGGCAGCGGGCTCCTGCGCACGAGACCTAGTGCATGGACGCATGCTGATGCCGTGAAATGTGAAAACTAATGCGAAGTGCTAATAAAATGGAAAGAGTATACCAGAGCATGAAACGACTCCATACGAGCAGGAGGCGCCTCCCCTGAAGCTCCGAATCAGCACTTGATCTCCCCCAAGCTATCCTGAAACACAAAATCGATTGATTAGCAATGAATATCGAAAAATCAAGGGGAAAATCAAGAGAAATAGGTATGAATAAGGTTTAATTTTGATTCGGGGTGGATTAGGGCTTACAAAATGGGAAATAGGAGAAAGGGGCGGATTTTAGGGCTTAGGAGGGTCGGCCGGTGGCGAGGAATCGACGGCGGCAGGTGATCGCTCCATATTTTACACCTTTTTTCTTTATGTTTGCATGCCATTTCGATTGCTCATATTGCGATTTTCACGATTATTTGATGATATTGCGTTACTTTTCACTATTTCTTGTTTTTGTCGGATTTCAAGAAATATGGAGCAATTGGGAGCAAAATGAGCTAAAAGGCTTGCACATGTACCGGAGCGTCGCCCATGGCCCTATCAAGAAGCTAACGGTGCTGGATGATGAGTGGAAGAAGAAGGAAATCGATAGAATCGACGAAGAGGCGAGGATGAGAATAGTTGACTCCAGAAACAGGCCACTCGGCCGAGTAACAAAGCCCACTCGACCGAGTGAAGAAGCGCATTTGGTGGAGTACAACTGATACGAAGGGATCTTGAGCCATAATGTACTCGACCGAGTGGTTACATCCACTCGGCCGAGTAGAGATCGCCACTCGCCTAAGTGAGTCAGGACTTCTGAAAGAAATCAAAGCCGACTCTCTGGAATTCTGGGAGAACATTAGAAGACCCTACTCGGCCGAGTAGAGAAGTCCACTCGCCCGAGTGAAGAATCCCACTCGGCCGAGTGATGCCGATGACACGAGCGCCCAGATTTTCAAACAGCCTTCCACTATTTTGAAATCTTCTATCATTCCATAGATCAAAGTATTTTTTTCATATTTTTTATGATAATAGACTTTATGACGGTTCTAACGCCACCAAGAACGCACCAATCGGAGGTCGGATGAAATCTGGAGAATTTCTGCAAGTTGATGCTGCAGTGTTGGAATTTGCATATCAGTGTCACTCGGCCGAGTAACACTTTCACTCGGCCGAGTGAGATTTCCACTCGGCCGAGTCACCAGTTTTTGACAGTTTTTGACAGAGTGATGTTTTCTGGAGTTTCTACAGGAATTCTCACTCGGTCGAGTGAGCTTTCCACTCGACCGAGTCGCTGCCGGCCCAGAATTTAAGTTACACGTGGACATGATTTTGGGCGCGGGTTTTGGAGGGGTTTTAGGGGTTATTTGCTAGGTTTTTGGGGGCTATTTTAAGAGGTTTGTAGCCGTCATTAGAGGGGGTTCCCATATGTTTTCTTAGAGACTTTTTAGAGGTTTGGCCATGTCCTAGGCCCCCTCTTGGATCTAAAAGCTTGTATTGGGATTGAAGTTCTTCATCAGCTAAGTATCTTTGTTCTTATTATTTGAATCTTTGATTTGACGTCTTTATATATGCAAGCAATGGTTTTTATTGATTCCTTCGTCGTTATTGCTATGCTTGAGTAGATTTGATGTTCTAGGGCATGTGGATGAACCCTATGGATCTAATTTCAGATTTGTGATGAATTAATCTCTTTGTTGCTAGAATTGCTAAAGGGGTTAGGTTGTGATTGATTTATCACGGATAGCTAGGAATTTCCATCGATTTGGGGTTTGCAAGAGATTGGATTCCGATCGATGGGAAGGCCTAGATATTCGATTTAGGTTTATAATCGAGATTCTCTAGACTTGGTTTGCAAGAGATTGGACCAAATCTAGGATTTTTATTATAAATCTATACCCATATTCATTTGCAAGAGATTGGACGAATACAAGCTATCACAATCTAGGTCGTAACTCGAGTTTGCACGAGAGTGGGCTCGAGGTGCGATTGGACGATGATGTCGATCTTCATGCTAGTGGCTTAGGTTAGGGTTTGCACGAGAGTGGACCATAATCTAGGTTGCTATAGACCGGCAATAGCGAGAGAGCGTGAGCTTGGTTCTCTATTCAGTTACGACTAGTTCACCTCGACACAAGTCTTGTAATATTGAGATTCACTATTTACAATGATGTATGACGATCCGTAGTGGGAATTCCCTAGCCCTAGACACTTTTATTATATTGTATTTGAATCGATATTTGACCAACATCTCTATCACCGACACCGACATCCATCACCATTGTCATTACATCATACCATACCCATCTCCACCAATAATACATTCGTAATCGAGCCAACCTAGGATAGATTGGAACCAACACCACCTCCTCGTGTTCGATACCCGCTCGCTACTACACCGTGCGCTTGCGATAAAACTACAATCGTTCTCCGGGTGTACACTTGGACGTGATCAAGTTTTTGGCGCCATTGCCAGGGATTCATCTCCGTGTAAATTGCGCCATACTTGGTTGTTCTCGGAGTTACATTTTGGATAGATCAAGTTTTTGGCGCCGTTGCCGGGGAGGTGTTTCCCGTTGGGTGCCAATTTGTCACAATTAGGTTGATTAAACTACGAAGAAAAAAAATTAATTAGCAAAAGTAAATTTTCACCCTCCCCACCATTATTATTATTTCTATATTCTCTTGTGCCACTGATATTTTTCTTCAGGTATTTGTCTTTGTTGATCAGGTTATCCGGAAAGGCAATGATGAGTACAGACTCTGGCCTGCAACACGATGAAACTTTTGCATCCCTACTGGAGGAACTCGTGGATGAAGTTCTGACCATGGGACCTATTGCCATTAATATAGAGGACCACCTTGACCAAGTATTCGCCACCTACATCATTGATCAACTCTCCCCAGAAGGAACAATCAAAGGCATCATTAGGGTCGATATTAGAAATGACAAGATGTATCTGGAAGTTGACAGAGTCCCTCAGCCGCCAATGAATGAAGTCATCGAAACATGAACCGAAGAGATCAACGCTCGAGAAGAGCTACCTTGGGATACCCACGTTCAGGGAAGTATACTTGATTAATCCTTTTGTGACACCGGTTTATACACTGACTTATCCTTTGATGGCAGGTGCGAACAAGAGGAGAGCGATAGTTCAATTGATTTGGGAGCAGAGTTACCTGAGCAGCTGAGAGAGGATACCACGAAGATAGCTATCACATCGCAAGAGGATATTGAATTATTTCCAGGGAAGTATCGTCCACGACTATTTATTTCATATATATCTATAGACGATCCTCTTTGGGATACTTTTATTATGAGGGTGAATTTTTTGCAGTGAACTGATGCATCCTATTCTCTACAGGGTACAGGTGGAGTCCTTGTGGGAATGCTGGAGGATGCATTGCTGGAGTTTGTTGGTGTTCGTAGACATACGTGCCTGGCAGAGCCAAGGAAAGAGCAGTTGGAGCAGTTGCCTGCACCGGCAAAGATACTGGATCTGCCTTTTGCTATAGGTGATATCAATCCAGTAGTGTAGAAATTTTTATGCTTTAAATAAACACGAATCCTCTCGACAGCGAGAGGACAGTATAGATTTGCTTGAATAAATACACCTCATATGACGGCAACAAAATTTTTTTAACCCAAAACCCATTATATATATTAATTGCCCTCTTCATATTTTGATACGCCACACCCTTTTGCTCACCACCACCGAGCATTTCTTTCAAGTGAAACCTTACTTTCTTATTTGTTTGACTTGATCTCGCTTAGTGAAGCCGTGATATTTTTGATCGAGTCATTTGAATAGGATTGTTTGGTATAAGCTTGGGGGAAGGCGCTCTCATGCATCATTGCATGTGCATGTAGTTGCATTAGGATTTCATGTCATTCATTTCATCATTTTTCATTCACCCCCTTATTATTATCGTTGTCCCTCATATTCTTCCATTATGATCACATTGAGGACAATGTGAAGTTTAAGCTTGGGGGGAGTGCATTTTCATGCCATTTAAATGCATTAGTTGCATTTATACTTTATTTTAGGGTTTTTAAAAATTTTCAAAATTTTTGCATCATCTTTTTGATTTTTGCATCTTATTTTCCTTTTATGTGTGTTCATGCATCATATTGTGTGCCTTTTTTTCTTTTCTTTCCTCTCTTTTATTTTTATAACTTTATTTTCTTTTCCTCCTTTTGCTAGATTTGTTCCTTATGATGATATATCTTATTGCTTTAGTAGCCATCACGATGCTTATTATTCCATGCCATGCTACTTAGAGTATTCCATAGTCTTGCTATTCACATGTGCTTGCAAATCTATTTCTTTTGATGATTCCTCTACATGAATGCATGATATTAATTGAAACTGAATGTATGGATAAGTGTTTAGTATGCTTTTGTTGGAAGTGCACCAAGATTCACGCATCAATTGTATATCTGAAGCATCAGTATTATTGTCTTATTTACCTTCTGTTGCATGCCTGTATGATTGAAAACTTTACTGCTTGACTTCACTATTTATTGAAATGATTGAGAATATCCATGCTTACATATGAGTTTAGTTGATGTATTATCTTATTGAACCATTTGTGCACATCTTAGAGTGAACCGAGTATTACATTATTTCCTTCTCCACATATATCTTTTTATTCTCTACATGTCACTTGAGTTCACCTCCTAAAGCTACCTATATCGCATCTATTTTCCAAAAATCCCTACAAAAGAAAAAGGTTGCTTCAAAAAGTCCAAAAAACCAAAAAGGAGGCAAAAACCAAAAGTATAAATCAAATTGCTCCGACAAAAATCCAAGAAGAAAAATGAGAAACAAAGTCCAAAAGAAAAAATATTTCTCTATCTCATTATCGGAGCCATAAAAATGCTTGGAAAAACCAAGGCAAAAATCCCATTTTCCACTATTATATTCCTTTGGATGCGACGCCTCAAGCTAAGCTTGGGGGGTGAATTCACTTGACCATATGAGTGAGTACGACATTAGAGTGGAGAGGTGCACGAATGGGGAAGTTTGATAATGCTGAAACTTAGCAAAATACCTTAGTTATGGAGATTTCTCATGAATCGGTATAAATATGTGAATGCCATGATTTATTCCATTCTCCATTGCATGTTTGGCGTGATTCTTATATGCTTCTGTTATAACTTTTGATTGAAAAGTGCATCGCCAACATTTGTATATTAAATTCTATGAAATG
The DNA here is from genome assembly GCA_030789695.1 of Scilla litardierei. Taxonomy (NCBI): domain Eukaryota; kingdom Viridiplantae; phylum Streptophyta; class Magnoliopsida; order Asparagales; family Asparagaceae; genus Scilla; species Scilla litardierei. The sequence continues at coordinate 243,513,303 of CM061142.1, read as the reverse complement.
CATGATGTGGATATGAATTGATTGTATGAATTTAGAGAATCCCTTCCTTTGTTCTTAAAAGCTTGCAAGTACCGTGTTTAAGTATGATATGAAATATTTATAGCATGTGATTCGTATTTTCCGAGTAATCGTGATGTGTGGCTTATGGCTTGAGATCTGAGAGAATAATCTAGCGACCCCTTCCACATCGTATTCTTTCTTTTTTCATTTCATTTCCTTTGTTTTCATCTCCCGTGTCATCTCTTTACTTATTTTCCTCGAGGACAAGTAAGAGGTAAGCTTGGGGGATTTTGATCGCTCCATATTTTACACCTTTTTTCTGCATGTTTGCATGCCATTTCGATTGCTCATATTGCGATTTTCACGATTATTCGATGATATTGCGTTACTTTTCACTATTTCTTGTTTTTGTCGAATTTCAGGAAATATGGAGCAATTAGGAGCAAAATGAGCTAAAAGGACTTGCACATGTATCGGAGCGTCGCCCATGGCCCTATCAAGAAGCTAACTGTGCTGGATGATGAGTGGAAGAAGAAGGAAATCGATAGAATCGACGAAGAGGCGAGGATGAGAATAGTTGACTCCAGAAACAGGCCACTCAGCCGAGTAACAAAGCCCACTCGACCGAGTGAAGAAGCGCATTCGGCGGAGTACAACTGATACGAAGGGATCTTGAGCCATAATGTACTCGACTGAGTGGTTACATCCACTCGGCCGAGTAGAGATCGCCACTCGCCCGAGTGAGTCAGGACTTCTGAAAGAAATCAAAGCCGACTTTCTGGAATTCTGGGAGAACATTAGAAGACCCTACTTGGCCGAGTAGAGAAGTCCACTCGCCCGAGTGAAGAATCCCACCCGGCTGAGTGATGCCGATGGCACGTGCGCCCAGATTTTCAAACAGACTTCCACTATTTTGAAATCTTCTATCATTTCATCGGTCAAATTATTTTTCTCATATTTTTTATGGATAGTATACTTCATGACGGTTCCAACGCTGCCAAGAACGCGCTAATCGGAGGTCAGATGAAATCTGGAGAATTTCTGTAAGTTGATGCTACAGTGCTGGAATTCGCATATCAGTGTCACTCAGTCGAGTAACACTTTCACTCGGCCGAGTGAGATTTTCACTCGGTCGAGTCACCAGTTTTTGACAGTTTTTGACAGAGTGCTGTTTTCTGGAGTTTCTGCAGGAATTCTCACTTGGCAGAGTGAGATTTCCACTCGGCCGAGTCGCTGCCGGCCCAGAATTTAAGTTACACGCGGACCTGATTTTGGGCGCGGGTTTCGGAGGGGTTTTAGGGGTTATTTGCTAGGGTTTTTGGGGTCTATTTTAAGAGGTTTGTAGCCGTCATTAGAGGGGGTTCCCATATGTTTTCTTAGAGACTTTTTAGAGGTTAGGCCATGCCCTAGGTAGACCCGACCACGGTTCGGTTCGAACCGTGGAACCGAACCGGAACCGAACCGATTTGGAACCGAACCGAACCAGAACCGGCCGACTGTAGGATCCTGCCAAAACAGAGTTAGGATCGATAAATGAAGTTGAGACTTATGCTTGCGTATGCAGCACGGTAGTCTACGAACTTCGCCTTCGGATTCGCCACAACGGATCGAGTCTTCTCACGAACGGAGTAAGGCTACTAAATCGACAATCTAAATCTCTACTTTTAGATTAAGAACTTGGATAAAGGGAGAGGAAGTATTTCGGCAGAGCTTCGCTAGAATGAAGATGCATGCAAGAATGCCATGCAAAGTGTAAGGAAAATGGCTAACCCTTGGGTCTTATTTATAGCCCCCAAGGTAGTTATTTTAGGGTAAATTGTTTCTTTGGAACAATTTAACTAAGGTGTACCATCGTATATGGCATATTATAAGCTTAAGTTGTACCACATGCATGGTAAAATATAAGCTTAAGATATTACCCCTTTATTAGCCATATGTCGCATGCACTTATGCACATATAATGCGACTTTCCCATCAATCTAGAGATCCTCTCCGAAAGGGAACATATTCCATTTGCGCACGACTTCGTGTACGCGACGTTCGAGGTCCGTATTCCCTCGTACATCCCCCACAAGGGTGTACTAACGTCTTCCATATCCAACATCTCCCACTCACACTTGAGGGGATTGTAAGAGAACGTCTTTCTCTTAGTTCTTTCATCTATCATACCGAGAAATAGACCGTGCGACCGTCATGCGCGTAGAGTCTGTTGTTGTGCACTTGTTAGAGATACACAACGACCTCGAAGGTGCAAAGTTGAGTAGTTCAACGCATGCTTTACCCTAGATTATTTCTTCACATTTCTTATACTTTATATTCAACAATTGAATCCCATCTGGATCACAATTGGCTGGCCAGCTTTGAATCATTAAAGTCCAAATGTGAATATGAAATCAATCTTCCTCTTCTTGCGAACCTTCTGATCTTGACTAGACTCGCTTTTCTAACGTGCCCCGCCGAGCCGAATTATCATAGCCCATAAGTAACACGCTAAGATAGCGATCATCTCGTCAAATCTAAAGGAACCAATTGGAGTCCTTGAGGGTAAGAGTTAAGACCCGTATGGCCTTTGAGTCTCACATAATAGCAAACACTATTGCTACTAACTCAGTGGTCGAAATGCATACGTGTTATGAACACGTATTACAACATCACTCCTTTCCCAGGGAGAGTATGTCTTAATGATGTTGTACGGATGAAAGATCAGACACCACAGTGCCGATCTTTTTGAGTCCCCTTACTACTCGTGAAATATTCACGGACTCTCATCCTGCATAAGACAGATAGGATTAAAAAATCCTATGAGATCTCTTTCAAATATCTTTGTAATACAGATCTCAGATCTTTTGTAAGCATCCATATGATGCAGATCTTTCATTCGACTATCTTGTTTAAGTCATGACTCTAAATCATTCGTCTAATGATTTTGACTTTAAACTAGTCTCATCTCTATCTTATCCATCTGATAAGATAAGGCGGTTGCTCATGTGAGAGAGCCAACCTTAATCTGTCCGACATACACACAATTCAGCTGAGATTTCAAAAATGTACACAAACATTTCTTAAGAAATTCATATGCAATGTTTGAAAAAGAACTTATTCTTTTATTAAATTTGATCTTTCTTAGACATGGGAATATATATTGGTACAACTCAGCTCATACGCAATCCTTGGGATGATAAGTGTTTATAAAACACATTTCTGGGGATCGCTTTCGTAAGCTGATCCTCTATCATCTCATGCGTAAATATGTACCTTATGTCTACCTTCTTAGTTTTATCATAGTCTTTTGCAAATTCGTATCGGATATCAATGTGTTTGATCTTACAAGACACATTATCCTCTTAACCGCTTTCCAGTGTACTTGCCCTGTATTGGATTGGTAACAGCTTACCATTTCCAACGGCAAAACAGATGTCCGGTCTCGTACACACCATAGCGTACATAAGACTATCAACTGCACTGGAATATGGAACTTTTTCCATAATTTCCTTTTCCTTTTGGTTCTTTGGACACGATTCCAGATATAAATTATCGCATATGCTTATATGAAAATCAATGGACTTGCAGTCCTGCATATTAAATCGTTCTAGAACCTTCTTTATATAAGTCTCCTGTGAAAGAGAAAGAAGTTTCTTCGAACGATTCCTTGAAATCTTAACTCCAAGGATATATGCGGCTTTTCCTATGCCTTTCATCTCAAATACTGATGAAAGCCCAGCCTTGATACTCATTACAAAGCCCTTGTCATTTCTGGCTATTAAAATGTCATCTACATATAGAGACATGATAATATACTTGCTTTTAATCCTCTTGATATATACTCAGTTATCTTCATCAAGCATGGTAAAACCATTTGATAACTTTATGAAATCGTATATACCATTGCCTCGAGGATATATGGACTTATGAAGTTTACAAACCTTATGTTCGTTTCCTTCTTTTACAAACCCTGTTGGTTGTTCCATATAGATCTCCTCGTCCAATTCTCCATTGAGAAAGGCAGTCTTTACATCCATCTGATGTAATTCGAGGTTTAAGCAAGCTACCATTGCCAGAATCAGGCGAATCAAGGTAAAACGCACAACAGGTGAGAAGGTCTCTTCGTAGTCTATCCCTTCCTGTTGCGTAAAACCTTTCGCGACAAGGCGAGCTTTATATCTATCTTTAGAGCCATCAGCCTTATGCTTAATCTTGAGAATCCATTTGTTCCCAATTGCTCTATGTCCTCTGGGTAAGTTAACTAAGTCCCAGACTTGGTTAACTTTCATGGATTTCAATTCCTCCTTCATCGCTTCCATCCATTTGTCTTTTGCAGGGCATGATACGGCCTGTTTGAAAGTAGCAGGCTCGTTATCATCTTGTAGTAAAGTCATAAAGGTTTGCGGAAATTCATCCTCAAATCTTAGAGGAGCCAACCTTGTATGACTACTACGTCGTATTTGAGATTCTTCAAGTCCTTGTTGACTCGAATTTAGATCAATTCTAATATCACTCCCACTTGGAATGTCCTTAGAATTGCTCCCACTTGGATCATTATTCCCATATGGAATAGGATAATCGTCATTCGTATAATCCATTGGTGAAGGTTGAAACGTATTTTCGTTTTCACCAAGAATTCTCCCACTCGAATGAGGTAATCCTTCTTGATCATAAATCTCAAATAGAGATAAGTCCTGACTTATCTCGCCCTGTCTTGGAAACTCGTTTTCCAAGAAAGTGACATCCCTCGACTCAAACTCAATTAGCCCACCATTGTCTTCCTGACTAACAAAAACATAACCTTTGGAGTTTTCTGCGTATCGTATAAAGATACATTTCCTTCCCCTTGGCCCAAGTTTGCCATACTTATGGGAGGAAATATGTGCGTAGAATGCACAACCCCAAGGTTTCAAAATGTTTTAGTCAGGAGACCTTTGGTTCCACAACTCATAAGGAGTGGAGCTAACTGATTTCGAGGGCACACGGTTTAAAATGAAAGCGGCCGTCAATAATGCATCACCCCAAAAGGTGATTGGCAAGTTAGCTTGCGCCATCATTGAACGGAACATTTTCATTAAAGTCCTATTTCTCCTTTCTGCAACACCATTTTGTTGAGGAGTATAAGGCATAGTTACCTGATGTACTATGCCTTTTTCATCACAAAGTTCCTTAAAACTTGTTGATTGATATTCACCGCCCCTATCGGTTCGCAAGACCTTAATCTTGCGATCTAATTGATTCTCCACTAAACTCATATAGTTTTTAAAGCAAGCCAAAGCTTCACTTTTGTGGGATATCAAATAGATATGTCCGAATCGGGTGAAATCATCAATAAAAGTGATGAAATAGGACTTTCCGCGTCTTGTCTTGACATTCATCGGACCACATATGTCCGAATGGATAAGCTATAATGGAACCTCGGTCCTTGTGCCGGTTCCAAACAGCTTGCGACAAGATTTCCTCACAAGGCAATGTTCGCAGGTCGACATTTCAACCTTTGAAACATTGGATAGAAGGCCACGTTTGGCAAGTCTATCCATACGCGTTGGTCCAATATGACCAAGCCTTGTGTGCCAACAAATTATATTAGACTCATTAGTCAAAGAATTTGTCACAAGGAAATTTTCATTACATGAGGAATTATACATTGTACTTATTACAATAAATCCTTTGAAATACAAACCCAGTACCAATAAAGGAATTATTACAAAAATAGGTCCATATTACAATCATGAAGGAACCAACTATAACCAAGACCCATTAAATTGACCACAATTTTAATATTCCTTTGAATATATGGAATGAAGAGAACATCATGAAGTAGGAGAGTGTGGCCGTTGTCCAAGACTAGCTTGCGAGTCCCAACGCCTTTCACTTCAACACGTGTGTTGTTTCCTACATTGATCCACTTCATTCCTTGGGGTATCCGGTGATACTCCACGAAGGACCGTCTGTCCTTTGCTATGTGGTCGGTGGCACCTCGTCACTTCCACTCGTACACGAACGAGCATAGTGACCGAGCTTGTTGCACTTGAAGCACTTGATCCTTTTCAAGTCTTTCTTTTTGTGCCATTTCTTATGCCCACCCTTATGTTTGGGTTCCTTGGTAGACTCAGGTTGCTTATTACGTTCATTAGAAGACTTCGAACGATCTTTACGTTTCTTTCCCCCGTGTGAGGAACTAGCAACCATGTGCACTTCTGCACTTGGCTTGGCAGCCGCAAGCCGCTCTTCCTCTAATTCGAGGTGCTTGGAAACATCGTTGAAGGTCTTGATGCTCTCATTATGAGTGAGATGCATCTTCATCTGATCCCACCCATTTGGTAGGGAACATATGACTGCTTGGATTTGTTGCTCATCAGTGAGCACATGACCTGCGTCCTTTAACTCCGAGATAAGGTTCGCCATATGTCGCAGATGTTTCCCCATGGAATGATCTGGACATTTCTTATATGAATCGAACCTTATAGTTAAGGCGCGAAGTTTGGACACCGATGTGCCACCGAACTTCTCCTCTAGCTTGGACCATATGTCCATGGCTAGGTCATGTTCTCGGAAGATGCGCATTATGTCATCAGCCATACTGCTTAATAACGTAATGCGCGCTATCTTGTTCTTCCGAGACCAAGCATCAAAAGCTTCCTTGTCTCGTCTGTGATGGGCCGTAGTGCCCAACTCGGGTTCAATCATTACGTTCTTTAGAGTTTCGAGCACTTCTTGCTCCTCTAAAACGTATTGTATCTTAATGGATTAAAGTTTGTAATTATCGTCGTTGAGTTTTTCACCTCTGTTTAACTCAGCGACGATATTCTTTGAGGCGGAAGACATTTTACTTTTAAAATGCTGCAAAAGACATAAAACCGAAGGTTTGATCAAAACATTGCATAAAAATTCTTAAAATATAACTCCCACTTGAAATGAAAATAGAATATCCCATTTGGATAGTTCTAAAATTCAAATCCCACTTGGAATTATATTATATTTGATAAGTTACTTTCGAAAAATATTGAAGATGTTGTTCTAGAATCGAAAAGGTCTCTACGATTCCAATCACCATCTAGAACAACCTTCAATATTCCCCCATCACTTATCAAACAATAGTACTCTTATAGTACTAGCAGCGGAAAACGAGTTTGAAAACGTATTTTTCAGATATAATTCCCACTTGAAATGATAATAGAATATCACATATGGATAGTTCTAAAATCAACTCCCACTTGGAATGATATTCATAATTTGATAAGTTACTTTCGAAAAATATTGAAGATGTTACTCTAGAATTGGAAAGGTCACTATGTTTCCAATCACCATCTAGAGTAACTTTCAATATTTCTCCCTCACTTTATCAAATGTTAGTACTCTTATAGTACTTCGCAGCGGAAAAGCGTTTTTTGAAAACGTATTTTTCAAAACGTATGAAAACGTATCAACTTAGTACCCTTATGATACTAGTGAAATATTCGACACTTCCTGACCATTTGTCGGGAATGAGCCATAGCCGTGCCTAAGTCGGATCCCCCTTTTGGGGATTCTTCTGCAAATTATCGTCGCCGGCTCCCGTATGGATCCAGGCGATTTCCCCCCGTATGAGAGAATTTTGATGCAGACGACTGTCGTTTGGCCCCGTATGGGCTAGTCGGCACGTTCACATTCGACCAAGGCCTTTTGCCAAATTGGTCGACCAAAACACCCATATTGGTCGACCAATAATAATGGTCTGAAATTGCTCTGGCCAGGGCCTCTGCCATGGCCGAGACTGGCCAAGGGCCGGCCAGGGCCTCTGCCCTGACCAGCCAGGGGCCTTGGCCCCTCGGCCAGGTCCTCTGCCCTGGCCGAGGCCGGCCAAGGCCAGCCAGGCCCTGGCCGAGGCCAGGGCGTTGCCCCTGGCCTCTGCCAGGGCCGGTCAGGCCGGCCCTGGCCATTGCCAGGGCCGGCCAGGCCCTGGCCGAGGCCAGGGCGCCGGCCCTGGCCTCTGCCAGGGCGCCGGCCCTGGCCACTGCCAGGGCCGGCCAGGCCCTGGCCGAGGCCAGGGCGCCGGCCCTGGCCGGCCAGGCCGGTCCCCCGGCCTTGGCCGGGGCCGGCCATTGCCGGCCTGGCCTTGGCCGGCCAATGCCGGCCTGGCCATGGCCGGCCATGGCTTGGCCATGGCCAGTCATGGCCAAGGCCATTTTTTTCCTTGGCCGGCCATGGCCCTTTGGCCATGGCCGGCCCTCCCCTTTTTGGTGTGGGGTGGCCGCACACCCCCGTCGGAGGAGTTGCCGCGGTGGTTATTGGCCGTAGCCAACCCCCTCCGCTTGGGGAGGGGGGGTGCATGGCCTTCATAACCCATTTGGCTATGGTGCACATGCACAAAAATCCATCTTCTCCGATGGAGATAACTTCCATCATCTTCCTCGATGAAGCACCCGTTCGTCGATGAAGCACCCGTTCGTCGAGAAATTAGTTATTTTCTAATGGCCGTGTGCCAAAAATAAAAGATATCATACTACGTGAACGGTCGGTTCTTCCCGTCACGGAGAGTTCCTACCATATCCGTAATGATAGGAGACCCTAACGTGAAAAGAACAACCGCTGCGTTCTCTCCGTCACGAAGCGTTCCTACCATATCCGTAATGGTAGGATACCCATTCGTGAAAGAGACAACGACTCGTTCATAGTTTCGACGGGGCGGCGGTTTGACCGGGGCGAACCCTTATGGCTCTGATACCAATGTAGGATCCTGCCAAAACAGAGTTAGGATCAATAAATGAAGTTGAGACTTACGCTTGCGTATGCAGCACGGTAGTCTACGAACTTCGCCTTCGGATTCGCCACAACGGATCGAGTCTTCTCACGAACGGAGTAAGGCTACTAAATCCACAATCTAAATCTCTACTTTTAGATTAAGAACTTGGATAAAGGGAGAGGAAGTATTTCGGCAGAGCTTCGCTAGAATGAAGATGCATGCAAGAATGCCATGCAAAGTGTAAGGAAAATGGCTAACCCTTGGGTCTTATTTATAGCCCCCAAGGTAGTTATTTTAGGGTAAATTGTTCCTTTGGAACAATTTAACTAAGGTGTACCATCGTACATGGCATATTATAAGCTTAAGTTGTACCACATGCATGGTACAATATAAGCTTAAGATATTACCCCTTTATTAGCCATATGTCGCATGCACTTATGCACATATAATGCGACTTTCCCATCAATCTAGAGATCCTCTCCGAAAGGGAACATATTCCCTTTGCGCACGACTTCGTGTACGCGACGTTCGAGGTCCGTATTCCCTCGTACATCCCCCACAAGGGTGTACTAACGTCTTCCATATCCAACACCGACTGGTTCCAAGAACCGGAACCGGAACCGTGCCAAGCCGGTTCGGTTCCGGTTTGCCCTTTTGTGGAACCGAACCGGAACCGGCGGTTCCGGTTCCCCGGTTCGGTTCCCCGGTTTCGGAGCCGGGGAACCGATTCGGTTTTGGTCAATTTGCTCACATTCTCAATTTTCTCACAAAGTTTTCTCACATTCCCCCGGTTTGATTTGTTACATACTCAATTTTCTCATATGTAACTTGCATTAAGTTGATTAGTGACAAGATATATTTATTTTTTAAGTTATAGCCTTTAAATTTTGTTTGCTTTTCATATATTTTCATCACAATCGAACCGGAACCGACCCCAAACCGACCCCAAACCGGAACCAAACCGGAATCGGAACCGAAATGAAACCAGAACCGGAACCGGAACCGGAACCGCCCGAGAACCGGAACCGGAACCGAACCGCTTCTAAAGCGGTTCGGTTCCGGTTCCGGGTTTTGCCGGAACCGGAACCGGCGGTTCGGAACCGGAACCGAACCGGAACCGAACCGTGGTTGGGTCTAGCCCTACGCCCCCTCTTGGATCTAAAAGCTTGTATTGGGATTGAAGTTCTTCATCAAAGCTAAGTATCTTTGTTCTTATTATTTGAATCTTTGATTTGACATCTTTATATATGCAAGCAATGGTTTTTATTGATTCCTTCGTCGTTATTGCTATGCTTGAGTAGATTTGATGTTCTAGGGCATGTGGATGAACCCTATGGATCTTATTTCAGATTTGTGATGAATTAATCTCTTTGTTGCTAGAATTGCTAAAGGGGTTAGGTTGTGATTGATTTATCATAGATAGCTAGGAATTTCCATCAATTTGAGGTTTGCAAGAGATTGGATTCCGATCGATGGGAAGGCCTAGATATTCGATTTAGGTTTATAATCGAGATTCTCTAGACTTGGTTTGCAAGAGATTGGACCAAAGCTAGGATTTTTATTATAAATCTATACCCATATTCGTTTGCAAGAGATTGGAGGAATACGAGCTATCACAATCTAGGTCGTAACTCGAGTTTGCACGAGAGTGGGCTCGAGGTGCGATTGGACGATGATGTCGATATTCATGCTAGTGGCTTAGGTTAGGGTTTGCACGAGAGTGGACCCTAATCTAGGTTGCTATAGACCGGCAATAGCGCGAGAGCGTGAGCTTGGTTCTCTATTCAGTTACGACTAGTTCACCTCGACACACGTCTTATAATATTGAGATTCACTATTTACAATGATGTATGACGATCCGTAGTGGGAATTCCCTAGCCCTTGACACTTTTATTATATTGTATTTGAATCGATATTTGACCAACATCTTTATCACCGACACCGACATCCATCACCATTGTCATTACATCATACCATACCCATCTCCACCAATAATACATTCGTAATCGAGCCAACCTAGGATAGATTGGAACCAACACCACCTCCTCGTGTTCGATACCCGCTCACCACTACACCATGCGCTTGTGGTAAAACTACAATCGTTCTCCGGGTGTACACTCGGACGCGATCAATTTTTTGGCGCCGTTGCCGGGGATTCATCTCCGTGTAAATTGCGCCATACTTGGTTGTTCTCGGAGTTACATTTTGGATAGATCAGCAGGCGGTTGGACGGTGATGGGGTCGTGCCACTCGGGAGCAGCGATGGTGGCTCGGGCGAGTGGTGGGGATCTCGGGTGAGGGAGGTGGAAGGCTCGAGCGAGTGAACGAGTTTTGGGGATTTAGGGATTTGATATCCGAGCGCTGGGTTAAGTAGGGTAAGTCACTCAGTCGAGTGGCGATGATCACTCGGTCGAGTGGGAGCTGTTTAGATAGTTTTAAAAATTGTCAAATATATTCCGACTCGGTCGAATGGAAACTATCACTCGATCAGATTCACTCGATCACTCAGAGAATTTTAAGTGTTGAAAGTTTCAGATTGGCTAGGCCACTCAGAGCATTTTAAGTGTTGAAAGTGTCAGATTCACTCGGGCGAGTGACAAAGTCACTCGGCCGAGTGGCATTTAATTTATAGAGAGGAGGTTTCGAGACTTCCATGTGCAGTATCCTACTCGGCCGAGTGAAAATGTCACTCGGCCGAGTGGGCTGCTGTTTTCAGCTCCAACTCTCTGTTTTCACGAAACTTTCTGGTTTCCTTTCTCCCGTCAATTTCTTCCTCCCCTCGGCATTTGAGTGCATCCCTGGAATGCTCCCCATCGTCATGGTAGTCCTCCATTCATATGGCCTCATATCATCCTTTTCCTGAAATGAAAATCGGAGCCTGTTATCAGGTTTTTCTTAGAATCTTGACCCTATACACTAATAAAGATCTAAAACAAAAATAAAAGGAAAAATTCAACTAAAAACTGAGATAGAACCGTCGGGTTGTCTCCCGACAAGCGCTCGTTTAAGGTCTTGAGCTCGAGCCCTTAAGATTCGCGATTAATGCTCGATGTTTGACGCATGGGAGATGCGCGTGGCAAACTTGTCTGGAAGGCCGCTTGGGTTCACTTGTTGATCATTGTCGGCTTTCCTCGGCTGCACCTCATCATGGGTAGTAGTGGAGGATGACTCCCCTAAGCTTAAGCTCTTGGCGTCCTTCTTCTTGATCGGCGGTGAGAATTTGTTCGTCGATGGCGCTTCCTTCATGTGCCTCGATGTTAGAGAGCTTACATAGCTCTCTAATCCTAACGACATCAGCGTCGTCCTTCTCTTCATCCGTAAGAGGATCCGATGGGTCTCCCATCATCTCGCCGTTTTCGGTGTTTAATATTTCATATATGCCGTTTATATGCAAAGCTCCAATGTTATATGTAGTGGAGTCATCAACGGCCTTCTCAAGTAAGTACGACAGATCTTGGGACCAACCTTTAATAAGGTATATGCTATTTACTTCGCCGGTGGGGTCTTCCTCTGAGTAATGCTTGAGCCCTTGTCCATTTACCTTAAACGTGACGCCGTCTTTTCCTTCTATTTCAAAGGCCCCTCCCGGTTGTATGTGCCGAATGGGGAAAGGTCTCGACCAACGTGACCTTAGCTTTTTTTGGAAAGAGTCGAAGTCTAGAGTTGAATAATAAGACCTTATCTTCGACCTTGAAATCTGCCATGGTGATGCGGGCATCGTGGAGAATTTTGGTCCTTTCCTTGTAAATTCTAGAGCTCTCGTAAGCATCCCGTCTAATCTCGTCAAGCTCATTGATATCTAGAAGTCGACGCAACACTGCACTCTTGTAGTCGTAATTCAAAGTCTTGATTGCCCAATAGGCACGGTGTTCCAACTCTACCGGCAGATGGCATGCTTTCCCATAAACTAGCTGATATGGGGTAGTGCCGAAGGGGGTTTGAAAAGCCTTGCGATATGCCCACAGTGCATCGTTCAATTTCATGGACCAATCTTTCCTTGATCTATCAACCGTCTTCTCTAGAATCTGTTTGATCTCCTGGTTTGACACTTCCACTTGTCCACTCGTTTGAGGGTGGTATGCCATTCCGATCCTATGATTTACCCCATACTTCTTTAGCATGGCTTCAAACTTGCTTTCTATGTAATGGCTTCCTCCGTTGCTTATCAATGTTCTTGGTACTCCAAAGCATGGGAATATGGTTTGCTTAAAGAATTTGGAAACCACTCTTGCATCATTGGTTGAGGTAGAGATGGCTTCTACCCATTTCGAGACGTAGTCAACGACTAATAGAATATACTTGTTTCCTTTGCTTGATGGAAAAGGCCCCATGAAATCTACTCCCCAATAGTCAAATAACTTAATCTCCAAAATAGGCTTCATCGGCATCTCGTTCCGTTTCGATATGTTTCCTGTCCGTTGGCATCTATCACAATACTTGACGAAGTCATGTATATCCTTGAACATGGTCGGCCAAAAGAACCCGCATTGCAATATCTTTGCAGTGGTTTTGGCGGCGGCATGATGTCCTCCGTAGGGCATATCATGGCAAAGTAAAATGATAGAAGTGGCTTCTTCCTTCGAAACGCATCTTCGTATAATCCCATCTTTGCATACCTTGAAGAGTACGTGTCTTCCCAGAAATAATTACGGACTTCGTGCATGAACCTCCTTTTTTGTTGCGTGGCCATTCCATACGGTTTTATTCCGCTTGCCAAATAGTTCACATAATCTGCATACCAAGGCACTTCTCCAGGTCTAATGGCGAATAGCCTCTCGTCAGTGAAAGTGTCATCAATTGGCAAGCTATCATCCTTCTCATCACGAACAATCCTAGACAAGTGATCCACCACAACATTGTCCGTGCCTTTTTTGTCTCGGATCTCCAAGTCAAATTCTTGGAGAAATAGTATCCATCTTATTAGCCTTGGCTTGGCTTCCTTTTTGCTTAATAGGTATTTCAATGCCGCATGGTCGGTATGCACAATCACTTTTGATCCAAGGAGGTAAGAACGAAACTTCTCAATGGAGTAGACCACCGCCAAAAGCTCCTTTTCGGTAGTAGTGTAATTCTTTTGTGCCTCGTCCAGGGTCTTGCTAGCATAAAATATTGCATGAAGCTTTTTATCCTTCCTTTGTCCCAACAGTGCCCCAATTTCTTGGTCACTAGCATCGCACATCAACTCGAAAGGAAGATTCCAATCCGGTGGTTGTATAATTGGAGCGGAAATGCGGGCTTCCTTCAGTGTATTAAACACTTGCAAGCGATCTCCTGAAAAGTCAAAGGGAGCATCTTTAGAAAGTAAAGCTGTAAGAGGTCAGGCAATTGGGGGCAAAATCCTTGATAAAACTTCGGTAGAACCCCGCATGAGCAAGAAAATCCCTTAATGCCCTTAACATTAATAGGAGGGGGAAGCTTTTCTGTTACCTCAATTTTTTCCTTATCTACCTCTATCCTTCTAGATGAGACAAGATGCCCTAGAACTATCCCCTCAGTGACCATGAAATGGTATTTCTCCCAGTTAAGTGTTAAATTATTTTGTTGGCATCTTTTAAGGACCTTAGTAAGATTAGCCAAACACAAGTCAAATTCGCTACCATAAACCGAAAAATCGTCCATGAAGACTTCCATGATGTCTTCAATATAATCAGAAAAGATGGACGCCATGCACCTTTGAAAGGTGGCAGGGGCATTATAAAGACCGAAAGGCATTCTACGGTAAGCATAAGTATCGTAAGGGCACGTAAAAGTAGTCTTTTCTTGGTCATCTTCATGTAAGGGAATCTGAAAGAATCCCGAATACCCATCCAAATAGCAAAAGAATTTATGTTTGGCGAGGCGTTCTAGCATTTGGTCAATAAAGGGAAGTGGGTAATGGTCCTTCTGGGTGGATTTATTCAATTTCCGATAATCAATACACAACCACCAACCCGTGACGGTCCGTGTGGATATGGATTCTCCCTTATCGTTTTTTATTACGGTCATCCCCCTTTTTAGGGACGACATGAATCGGGCTAACCCATCTGCTTTTAGAAATAGGATAGGTGATATCGGCTTCGAGCAGTCTAATGATCTCATTTTAACCACCTCTTTCATGTTAGGGTTTAATCGCCGTTGAGATTCTATGGTGGTGGCTTCAGTGTTTTCAAGGTGGATCCTGTGCGTACACAGCCTAGGGCTTATCCCCTTGAGGTCAGAAATGCTATAGCCAAGGACATCCTTATGGCTCCTAAGGACATCTAAAAGACTCTCAAGTTGACGGTGGTTGAGGCTAGCATTAACAATCACTGGGTAAGTCAGTTTATCCACCAAAGAGGCATATATTAAGTTAGGAGGTAATTGTTTCAGTTCTACCTCAGGGGGCGCTGTATCCCCTGCCTCCTTTTCCTATGAAAGCATGGCGTCTTCATTCGCATCTATGTTCAGTTCCTCCTCAGAGGGTAGGCTCTCTTATGCTGACTCAGAATTGCTGCTTGGCGAGGGTGGTGCATCAGAGTAGATGCTATATGACTCTGCTCTCAGGTCAATGGGACTACCACTCTCTTCTTGCTCATACATGCCATTAAAAGATAGGTCAGTGCATACATCGATGTTGCAGAAGGGATCATCAAGTATACTTCCCTGAACATTAGTATGTCAATTAGACCCTTCCCAAGCATCG
This sequence comes from Scilla litardierei, assembly GCA_030789695.1. Lineage (NCBI taxonomy): Eukaryota > Viridiplantae > Streptophyta > Magnoliopsida > Asparagales > Asparagaceae > Scilla > Scilla litardierei. Next base: position 243,497,935 of record CM061142.1, on the reverse strand, counting down.
ATCTCTCTAGTGGATGCTTTGATGCTTTCCTTTATTTCAGGTTGAGGGATCCTGTCAACTTCAAAATGCAACTTGTCATCCCCAACGCCGACTCTGATGTTGGCCTTAATAGTTCCATCTGGAGAAATTTGATCAATAACGAAATTAGCAAACAATTGCTCAAGGGGGTCCTCCACGTTGATGGCCAAGGCCCCTGTGGAATGGACCTCATCCACAAGTTCCTCCAGAAGGAGTGCAAAGGTGTCATCACATTGCGGGCTAGAGTCTGTTCTCATCATCGTGTACCCCAGGTAACCTGTTAAGAACCAACCGATCTGGAAGGACACGTCAATACGAGCGTCAAATAAAAATAAAAGAAAGAAAGAAAGATAAAAGATAGCTAGGTGAGGAAAATAAAAATACCGTCGCCTCCTCGGCCACGGCGCCAAAAACTTGATCGGCCCCTGGATGCACACCCGGAAGACAGTCGTAGTTTTACCACAAGCGCACGGTGTGGTGGCGAGCGGGTATCGAATACGAGGAGGGACTAAAGACGGTACTCTATTTTAATCACTAAGCTATTGGTGGAAGGATGGTTTATCGGATGTTGTTGTCACAGTCGTTCAATTAACATTTCAAATTCGATATAATAAAAGCGTCTAGGGCTAGGGAATTCCCATTATGTATCGTCATTTATCTCTGTGAATCATGAATCTCAATGTTGCGAGACTTGGAGTGAGGTGAACCAGTCGTAACTAAATAGAGAACCAAGCTCACGCTCTCGTGCTATTACCGGTCTATAGCGACCTAGATTAGGGCCCACTCTCGTGCAAACCCTAACCTAAGCCACTAGCATGAGGATCGACATCATCGTTCAATTGCTCCTCGAACCCACTCTCGTGCAAACTCGAATTATGATCTAGATTGCGATAGCTCGTATTCGTCCAATCTCTTGCAAACGAATATGGGTATAGGTTTATAATAAAAATGCTAGCTTTGGTCCAATCTCTTGCAAACCATGTCTAGTGAATTTCGATTATAAACCTAAATCGAATATCTAGGCCTTCACATCGATAGGAATCCAATCTCTTGCAAACCCCAAATCAATGGAAATTCCTAGCTATCCGTGATAAATCAATCGCAACCTAACATTCTAACAATTCTAGCAACATAGAAATTCAGTCATCACAATTCTAAAATTGGATCCATAGGGTTCATCCCCGTGCCCTAGAACAGCGAAACTACTCACGATTCATCATAGCAATAACAAAATAAATGAATGAAAACATATAACAATGAAGATTTTGAAGAAAGCAATTCATAAAATGCGAGATTTCGATAAGAATAACAAACTAGATTCGTGTACTTCAATCTCCAAAGGGGAATTACAATTAGAATTCAGCTAAAACCTATTTTCAGGTCTCCCTCTAAACTAAGGTGAAAAATGGGCTTAAATACATGCCCAAAATGGCCAAAAAACGATGACAGATTTGTCCCTGGCGTTGCCCAGAACCCTAGTTTTCGATACTGGCTGGCGGCGCTACTCGGCTGATCACTCGGCAGAGTGACAGACCCAAATAAAAACAGAGAAGATATGGGTTTTGGGGCTCTGGCGCTCTGCATCACTCGGTCAAGTGGAATTTCTCACTCGGTCGAGTGCACTTCCTACTCAGCCGAGTAGGTCTTCTGCTCTGCACCCCAAAATTCCAGAGAGTTGGCTTCGATCTCCTTTAGAAATCCTGACTCACTCGGTTGAGTGGAATTATCCACTCGGCCGAGTGCATTGCGGCACAATGCATTCTTGTATCAGTCATACTCAGCCGAATATGCTCCTTCACTTGGCCGAGTGAACTGCGTGCTCGGCCAATTGGCCTGTTTCTGGAGTCAAATCTTCTCCTCCTAGCCTCTTTGTCGATTCTATCGATCTTCTTCTTCTTCTGCTCATTATCTAGTGCTGCTAGCTCCTCAATAGAGCCATGGGTGATGCTCGGGTATGCGTGCAAGTCCCTTGATCTCATTTATACTTCCGATCGCTCCATATTTCCTGAAATCCGACAAAAACAAGAAATAGTGAAAAGCAACGCAATATCGTCGAATAATCGTGAAAAACGCAGTATGTGTGATCAAAATGATATGCAAACATGCAGAAAAAAGGTGTAAAATATGGACTGATCACTAGACACGTAGGTCGAGCTAAAGTGGGTCGACCTGCCGTGGCGAGCTATGGTGGAAGAACAAAGATATGGACGACCTTTGCTCTTGTGTGTAAGTAAGATCTTTAGAATCAATTTTACCCACCAATAATAACAACTCACCAACCCCCTCAATGAAGGCTAGAGGGGGTATTTATAGGGCTGAGAGGCCGTTGCTCGTCGTCTTGTCAGCTGTTGAATCATCCCTGCTGGCACTCGAGTGCTGGGGCTGTGACATGGATATTTACCGCATTAATGGTGTCAGGCGGTGTCAGAGGCATTAATGAGACATGAAGGGCGGCCATCAGTACTTTCCTTTAACCGCTGGTATTAAGGGTGAGTAGGTGAGCTCACGTCACCCTGTAAAAGATATTTGTGCTTGGTCGCCCTCAGGGGCGAGTTGTAGGGCGGCGAGTAGATTCAGCTCCTCCGGAGGATGCTCCTTGTTGCGGGAAGGTGAGCTGGTACTAGGCAAGGCGAGCTGTCAGGTCGCTGAGGCGAGCTTCTTGGTGGTTCTAGAAGGCAAGCTTGCGATGGGGCAAGGCGAGCTTCTTGGGGGTGAGGTGATCAGTTCTATATGCGTCCTATCAGGTGAGTCGATGAGATGTCGACTTGGGCCTTTAGCGTAGATGGGCTTTAACTTCATGGGCCGGCCTCTAGGGCATAACAATTTGCCCCGTCATTTGAGCTCGATATGGCCAGCCCAGCTTCAGCTTGAATGACGAATCACCTTCCTACCGGTCGAGGACGAGTCAGCTGCATTCAATGGACCCTGTCTGCCAATCTTAGAAATCATGATGGCGATCCGGTGACGGGGAGAGTTCGAGGCACCCATCTACTGAATAGATGACGCGTGGCTGAGGTGATTGGAGGGGAACTTGAGGCGCCAGCTCAGGACAGCTGGGATCTAGCTACGTGGCCCACGTCGAATGGTGGAGATCGCTTGCCTCTTCTTACAAATGGAGCCGGAGAGAGAGTGAGAGAGATGTTCGCCAGATTTTTTGAATCTTCAAATTCTTCCCCTCTTGCATCGTCGAGAGAAGCTGCTATTGTTCGCCGGAGCTTCCTTCGTTCGATCTCTACTTCAGGTACACCCCTGATTCCTGCGATGTCCTCATCCCTTCTCCCGTAGCTTCTTCTTCTTCGGATGATCACATTGAACAGCACTTTGGGGTGGTCGGCAGTGGTGACGCCGTTGAGTCGATGCCGGTGGTTTCGGAGATGCTATTGATGTCAGGGCTGGAGGGAGACATGACAGCGGGTCAAGCCGTCGCTTCATCGTCGGTGATGACGAGGGACCCCAAGAAAGGGAAAGCACCCGAGTCGACCGTCAAGGCCGCCAAAGACGCCAGGGTCACTGGCAGGGTGGAACCTCGGCCGCGGTCCCCGCGGGAATATTCGTCCAGATGTCACTGCTGTTGCCCTCCGAGATCTAAAAGATCAGTGCCCAGTACATCCAGCCCCCCCTACATAGTCTGCATCCCCAGGCCTCATTAGCGGGTTTGCTCCCCACGGGATTACGAGGTCGACGTATACTTCCCAACCTTCACCTTGGGTCTTCGCTTCCCGCTCTACCCCTACCTTCTTCTCATTCAACACTTCCTCGAGCTCCACCTCTTCCAGTTGATGCGGAACTCGATCAGCATGATGGTCGGCTTCCTCGTGCTCTGCTCCGCCCATAGAATAAGCTCGATGTTGCCGCTCCTCCAGTATTTCTTTAGGGTGAAGAAGATGAAGGACTACTACTATGTCGGTGCGAGGACAGGTAGGACGATCGTCCTCTGGCTGCTGGAAAAGATTAGGGACTGGAAGGAGAAGTTCGCCTTTGTCTCAGACTTTGGTAGATCTGGCTCTGAGGTCAAAATGGGGGACGTTGAATCCCGCAGTGAATGCTGAAGTTGCTCTGGAAGAGAGGGATCTGGAGAATGCCAGGATCTTATAGGCGATCCTGTGGGAGAACAGGGTCTTCAAAGACCTGGTCGCGGACGAGATGTTCGCCGAGCACGTCTGGTTCGAAGGTACTCCGTGTGTTGTGAACAATATCTGAAATGCTCACCCTGATCTGTCTTCTTTTTGCAGGAGCGGCTATGAGTATGTCCATGGAGGAGGTGATGAGGAAGGCAAGGAAGGCGTCGACAAAGCCCCCGTGGAGCAAGGGCAAGGGCCACAAGCAGATTCAGGAGGCGTCTGCCACTGCTCAGGCCGAGAAAGGAGAGCGTGTCAAGAGGATGAGGAAGGAGGCTACAACTGCAGCTCCTCTGCCCCACCCGAACAAGGTGTCAGCTGGCGGCGTAGTCGACCTCGATCGGGAGGAGCCCGCGGACAGCCACGTGACCACTGTGCGCCAGGACCCGTCGATTAGCACCATTGCTACTATTCCCACCAGCTTGGCCAGCCTACCGAGACCTCTGATGGCATCAACAACCACCAGTCGTCCTGCAGTGTTGACCTGGCCCTTTGAATGCCCGAGCTGTGAGGCCACCCTAGCCACCTTCAAGTCAACGAAGGAGGCGGTTCTCGCCCTTTCATCGGAAGTAGTTGTCGTGCCGCGCTACCCAGTATGGGGCCCATGAGTCTGTCTTTGATGAGGCTGGCATGGCAGCCCGCCTGGCAGAGAACACCCTGCTGCCGAGTGACCGAGATGCCCTGCGGGATGTCGATGCTGAATGCCTCTGTGCCTTGGCCATCTGGCATAATATGCAGGTATGTCGTCCCTCACCCTGGATGCCGAACTTCTCTGCTGTTCCACATGCTTACCATTTGATCTTCTTTGTAGGCTGTCATCGCTCTGGTGCCCCTCATACGACACTCCTCGGAGATAAACCAGCTCGAGACGACACTTGGGAAAAAGGTGGTCGCCCTCAGGGGAACCGAGGCAAAGTTGAAGGAGGCGATAGAGCGGCTGGCAAGAGTCCATGGGGACTACCAGGCCCAGAAGGACGAGACCGTCAAGCTGGAGAAGGCTTTTGAGAAGCTGCAAGAGAGGGCATGCCAAGAGGAAACCCGACAGGACGCCGTCGAGGAACTGTTGGCCTCGGAGAGAGAGATGACTGGAGCGAAGATCACCAAGCTAAAGCGACGGAATGCTAAAATGGAGAAGATTGACCTGGGCAAAGTTGGGGCCCATGCCATCCTCAAATATCAGAACGAGACACTCGTCCCCGCATTGACGGCCATGAGGGCAGAGGGCTTCGATGACAGCTTCAGTGATGGTCAGGAGGCTGGCTTTGAGAAGGCAAAGGCGAGGTTGGGGAAGCTCTACCCCGGTATGGAGATCGACTTTGCCCTTCTGTCGGCGGTGTCTGACGATGAGGCGGAGACTTCGACCGCACTTGAGACCGAAGTGGTGGAGATTCCTGGCGGCGACGACCTGGAAGACGACCAGGTGGGCATGCAGGCCCCAGAGGGTGGAGGCCATGAAGGCGTCATAGCAGGTGCACAGGACCTAGAGGGCAGCGGCCAGGAAGGTGTCGAGGCGGGCGCACAGGCCTCAGAGGGCAGCGGCCACGTCGAAGCGCCGTAGATTAGGGCAGAGTTGTGTGGCCAGCCCGGGGGCCGGGCCTGGAGTCTTGTTCTGTGTTTGGAGGGCCCTGAGTTGTAAAAAGTTAGTTTATAAATGAAATTTGAAATTTTTCCTTACTGTCGCTTGTTGTTTGTATGGACTGTGCTTTTGTGTGGGTATGCCCCCAACATTCTGCTGCTGACAAGCGCATGGTTGAGAAGAAGGAGAATGTTGTGGAGTCGTACTTCCCATTCGAGTTTGCAGGCTGGCTGCCAAGGGGCGGGACAGACTCGTAACCTCCGAGGGAAGCTCGTCAGCTCGGCCCGGAGTATGTCCGACATGACAAGTGGCCCGGGAGGGGGGCGACCCCGCAGCCTACGCTGATGACGCACTGCCCCAGAGTTGAGGGTGGGAAGGGGGCGAGCCGTCACTCGTGCCTTGTCCCACCCGGGGAACAGTATCGAGGGCGAAGCCGTCGGGCTTTCCCCGGAGTTGATGAAGGGGAGGGTACGAGCCGTCACTCGCTCCTTAACCCACCGGCGATTCTTTCGAGGGCGAAGCTTGTTAGCCTG
>CM061142.1:243441188-243491190 GCA_030789695.1 Scilla litardierei | reverse complement strand
CTGATACTGTTGTGGAGGCTGCTGCTGTTGAAAATGCTGCTGCTGTAGAAACTGCTGCTGCGATTGCCTAGGCGGCTGATATACTAGCTGCTGATGTTTCTGAGGAGGCGGCTGCTGATACGGTGCCCGGTAGCTAAGGTTGGGGTGGTTCCGGTTTTTTGGAGAGTAGGACGGATTGGAGCTAGTCCGTGGTGGATACATCATATTTCCCGTAGGATTGTAGAATAGTGCGCTCTCTTGGTCCAACGGTGGTGAGATGTCACCACCCTCGAAGTCCCCCATGACTTCGGATTCCACTGTCGCAATATGTTGTGTACCGGCACCACCGGCTCCTACCATCAGCGCTGAGATCTGGGTCGATAGTAAGTCAAACTTGCTGGATAATTTGTCGACGTCCTCGACCCAGTGGATACCACCAGATCTAGGTGTTGCTCTCTCGTCACACCACCGCTCATTGTTCGATGCCATGTTTTCAATAATTTGTCTGGCATCTTCTTCACTCCTAGACATAAAGGACCCCCCAGTCGTGGCGTCCATTGAAGACTTTAAATAATCCCTCAACCCGTTATAAAACAGATTTATAATCTGTCACTTCGGAAGCTCGTGATGAGGGCATCTTCTCTGCATCTCTTTATATCTAGTCCAAGCTTCATGCAAGGACTCGTGGCTGGCTTGGGAGAAGGAGGAGATCTCACTCCTCAGCTTCATGGTCTTCCCCGAAGGAAAGAACTTAGTCAAGAACGTATTCGAGAGCTTCTCCCAAGTATTGAAGGTGTTCGAGTCCTTCCCCCTATGCCACAGCTTGGCCTTATCTCGCAGAGAGAAGGGGAATAGCTTCAGGAGGATCGCTTCAGTCGTGACACCATTTATCCGAAAGGTGTCACATTTCTCGAGGAAGGAGTCCAGATGTTCAATGGGGCTCTCCATGGGTGCCCCAGAGAATTGATCCTGCTGGATCCACATCACCAAAGACGGCTTAAGCTCGAAGCTTTGTGCCGTAATAGCAGGAGGACGGATGGCAGAGGTGGACTCGATGGATGGCATCGAGTATTCCAGCAGGGACTTGTGAGGTGGGGTGTTCTCCCCCATGGTTTCAGGCTCTTCTCTTCTTCTCTTCTCTGCGGACAAACGCCTTAGGGTGGCATTTATCTCAGGATCAACAAGAATCAAGTCGTCAAGACTCCTTGTGTTCATGCGCATTAAAAACAACAAACACCCGTGAAGGGAAAAGTGAGAAAGAAACAGATAAAATAGAAAATAAAGATAAGAAAATAAAAACCAAAAAGAAGAATGCGAAAATTATCGCGAGATAGAGATGTGAGCAAGACTCAAGGGTTCAAAAGATCCAAAAATAACAAGCACGTTGCCTCCCCGGCAACGGCGCCATAAGGCTTGACGTCCCCCACGTTTTTGTGTGATCATGTGCAAGGTGCAATAGGATCGGGGGCGTGAGATTTAAATATTTATAACTGCAAGCGCACAGTGTTGTAGTGTGGCTTGGAGGTCGAACTCGGGGAGGCGTGGTTGTGCTTGTGTCAGAAAGGACCAAATTCACCCATGGGTGAGCTAGCCCGAATCGGTAGATGGGTTGTCACAGAAATAGAATTCTATGGATAAACAATATAAAGGGAAACCTGGGACTTCAGTTTCCAGCCTATCATATGATTCTCGCTAATACGAGCGGACAGGGTAACGCTCGGAATTAGGGTCTAATGGTGAGACGTTGCCTCTAAGAGTTATACCAGCGTCACATGGGCCCGATATTCCGGTCGGTGCCCAGGATGATACGCCGGACTACCCAGGTTCGGTCAGTGGGCATTCCAATGTCCATTAACACTGACCGACTCCGGGAGCACTAAGCTCGCAACGATAACTCCCAACATCTTGTCCTGACGTTCCCACACGCTAGGATTCAATGTCTATGCTAAGGGCGTGAGCTATGGCTAGGGAGTCACCCGCCAAGTTTATTCCACATTGGCCCAACGGTCAAAAGCGGTCTTTTTCCCACCGATGACAATGAAACATCCCACGTAACCAATAGATTCCTAATCCCTATCGATTTCCTAGTCCTATGGATGCATTAGGGAGAACCCACTAAGGGGTTTCCACCAAAATCCCAGATTTGGGAACTACTTACACATTTTAGATAAAAAGAATTCTAAATGAAAATCGACCATTAAAAACATAATCCGGCGATTGAAAAGTAGTAAAAGCAATGCAAATAGCACTATATTAAAGTTTAGTAAAGAACAGACAACTTACATATATCAAATAAATTCCAGCCGTCACAAAATGGAGAGAAAACAGAAAAATACAACAGCCCAAAAAACACAGCTTCGTTTCTGAAAACCTAGGGCTAATATATATAGAAAACGACGTCACCCGATCGGGTGAAGAATCAACCGATCGGGTGACCTGCTGCGAACTTCGGCAACGATTTTTAGAAACATCACCCGGTCACTCGACACGATCGGTTGGCGGAAGCTTCTAGCCGTTTGGATCTTGAGCTCATCAAGTGAACCGATCCGTTGATAAATCAACCGATCGGTTGGAAATGTCTCCCAAAAAAGACAGAAGCTTCAGACGTTTTGGCACGGTCTGTTGGCGGTCGGGTGAGCTTTCCGGGTCGTGTCTTCGGGGAATCGACTATAGATGAACCGATCGGGTGAAGGTCACCCGATCGATTGGAATTCAACTTCAATTTTGAGAGAGATCTGTTGGGCTGAACCGGTCTCCGACCCGATCGGTTGACACTTGTGTTGCTTCAGCAGCTGTCCGAGTCATGCACACGTGCATCACCCGATCGGTTGGCTCTATCCAACCGATCGGGTGGGGGCTGAAAGATAGCGATCTTGGTCGTTTGACCCCCTGGATCACGCGTGACTCCTCCCGTTCCTCCAGGGACCTGTGATATCTTCGTTATGTGTCCCCTATGCTAGCAAACTCCTGCAAACCCACAAAAACACGGAAAAGTGAAAGAAAACGAGAAAATACGAGAAAACGGATACGGGACGGCGGAAAATAACGGAAAAACACAAAAGAAGACGTGCGTGAATATATAAAATATACACACACGTCAATCTTCGACAGGGCCCAAGTCAGTGGCACCCCAACCGGTGCAGAAGATTGCCTCCCCTTGAAAAACCACAAATACAAACTCGTCTTTCCATTTGGGATTGGAGGTGGGAAGATCTTCCAGTAGCTCCTTGCCTCGACGAGCCATTATCATATACCAATCCGAGGTCTTGAGGGGAGGAATCGAGAAAAAATAATTGAACAAATTCAGAGACGGGTCAATCCTATTATCACACACAGAGCTATGAAGCCCATCAGCATGTCAATGGCATTCGACATCAACTAGCAGAGGGAAATGTTCAGGGTACATAGGAAGTACCGTATGAAGGGGTGCATGGGAAATCGAAGGCCTCATTCGAAGGCTCTAACATAAACCCCTGCTTCCCGATCGCCAGGACGATGGGCCCTCTCATCCTTCCCAGGCAACCTGATTTGGTAATCGAGACGGACATAACTCATCTGAAGCTCAGCGATCTAACCAGCCTTGATGTTGGACCTCACATTTGCAAGCAAGCCCGATTACATGACCCCTTCCCGATACTTCTACATGGCTGTGACAAGCTCCTTCCAGAGGCAGAGATGGAGGACGAAGCCATTACTGTCGGGAGAAGGAATATCTAAATCGAGAGAATGAAGACGATACCTCTGCATTCAATCGCTGGAGCCATCCTATATAGGTAGTGCGACAACCATATAATGAGCCATGCGTCGAAGATCCCAAGGCTCTTAGTATCTTGGATTCCAAACTGGCAAATCATCTGAATCATCGAGGCAGGCGTTTTGTCACCTGGAACTTGAGTGCTATTTTCTCGACTGTCGTGCCCCTATTAATGCGATGTAACATCGCTTGACTTCAACGTGCAGATTCATTGAGGTCGTTCGACGGGGGCCATTGTTGAGTCATTGGGCCAGCATTCGAGTTAACTCGACCGACAGACGACTAAAGCCCATGCGGCCCACACGAGAAGCCCAATATTGACTCAGTCAAAGCCCAATGTCCAATCGACCGTTGAGTCCACCTCACTCGAACATGGGATTAAAGGCGGGCTCGTAATTCGTGGGAACGTGGACAATATTTACTCCTATTAAAGGGGAAAGGTCGTGGCCCCATTATGAGTGGCTGTTATCTCCCCAATGTCTCGAAAGGGATCTTGAACACCTATAAATACAAGGGTCCCATCTCCAAGGTACAAGGTCTAAGACATAGAACTCTACCTTCTCAGATGATATTTTCTTACACTTTCAAGCTTGCGCTACCAGTCCTAAGAAGAACCTCCGTGGGTCGATCTCAGCTGCACCAAGCTCCCTCTCTTCCTTAAGTTCCCATACTAACTTAAGCATCGGAGGGGATTTGGGTCAGAACCCAGATCCGATCCCCCTAACGTGTCCATGTGGTGCAGATCGATGGTCATCATCCAGCGTCGAAGGTCGTCATCGAGTTCCTAACCCTCGAACGATCGATGCATCAGCTGCTCGAAGGTCGATCGAGCACCGTACCATCACCAACTACCATCACTCGACCTCGGTTCTTCCAACCTAGGGTCCCACCTCATCTGCTGACGAGGCTTCGACTCAGCGTTCAGAGTCTACGTCAGCTTGACAACTGTCTCGGTCAATTTTGGCCTTAACATAACCCAAAGTCACTTGCTTTGTATCTCACCATGTCTAACAGAGTGTGATTCATTATCTTCAACACACCGATGTGTTAAGAGACATGGCCTGAGAGAAAATCTCATTTTCTTTTAATTATGCAAGAATTACTTAGCAAATTATTCGCCTCTTTGATCCGATAGAAGTGATTCAAATACTTCTGTCATTTTGTTCTCTATTTCATCAGACTTATGTTTCATCAAGAACACGTGTCATAATAAAATAAGAGTACCATATCCGGGCTAATTTAGACTTGGGTCCGGATACATCCGTATGTACGAGAGCATGAGTTCTCCAACTCATACTCCTACTATCTTCCAGAAGGAGTTTTTGACCATCATACCTTTAAGAAAAAACTCACAAGTGTCTTTCGACTCATAATACGAGAGGTCAAGAGACCCCTCTTTATGTAACTTGTCAAGTCTATTTTCTTCGATACTCCCTAGTTAATAATTCCATGGATATACATTGCTACTAACTTGCGCATTCATGTATTAACTCTTACTACAATGTTGTTATACAAAATACTCACACTTAAACATTTCTTCAAAAGTAAAGTGACGACATTTGCCAAGTGTAAAAACGTCCCATATAGCCCAAAGACAACTCTTACTCATTAGCTAATATGTGAGACTGTATTTTCCTTTGTATAACAATTATTCTAAAATTTTAGACATCAAACATGTCCCATTTTCAGTTCCTCCTACTATGCCTTTTCTTATGATAGACCAAACATTCTTTCTCCATGAATTTTCCTTAGTGCCTTCTCCTTTCTAAGCCACATTTAGACATTTCATGTCTTAACGCAAATATTAGATGTGCAAGAAGCTAATGCATCCAAACACTAAGCTTTACAACCTTGAGGAGACTCAACAAGTTGTACGTCTTAAGATCTAATTTGGATACATAGTCTTGCACTGCTCCCACACTCATCTTCGAGTCTAACAGTTCAATCGAAGTTTCGAACCTTGCGAATTGAAATTATTTTACATACAACCTTGAAGAGACTCAACAAGTTGTATAGAGAAACGTGCTTTAAACATCAGTATGTTCAAGCTGTCCCTGCTCATAGAGGCGAGTGTTAAGTAGCATGCTTTTATTGTGATAGACCTTAGAGCTTAAGGAAATCATTGTCCTTAACTCAGTGCTAAGAAGGACACTTCATGGGAGGGGTAGTGAGAATAGTTTGGTTTATCAAATATTACTTAACCAATCCTTTGACCAGTCATTTCATTCTTTTAGGATATTATCATTTGGATTCCACCCGGTAAAACATAGAATTTTCCTAGTTTAGCATATGTTCATGATTTTTAAATATAGTTAAAATGGTTTTTATTTGACTATATCCTCCCACTATTTTTACGATCATCTTAAGCCATATAGATGAACAAATTTAGACATTTAATGGGAGATGACCCAACCACCCTGAGCTTCACAACCTTGAGGAGACTCAACAAGTTGATCGACTCTTCATTTGGTAGATAAACTCTTCATCAATCACATCACATGTGACTTCCTATTGGTTTTTACCCCTAGTCACTTATGATCTTGAGGAGACTCAACAAACCATAATGACTTGTCTAGTCGAACCATTGTTTCCATGTCTAATATTAACTTACACCGATACTCGAGGAGACCCGATGCAGCGGTTTGGGTTAATACCAAACTACATCAGATGTATGATTGAGTTGGTTTCTAAAAGAGACCATGTCATAGCTTGAGGAGACTCAACAACCATGACAGGCATCTTTTAGTCCCCTAATCCAAAAACAATGATGGCTCCTCAACAACCATGACATGCATCTTTTAGTCCCCTAATCCAAAAACAATGATGGCTACGGCTAATCTTGAAGAAGATTTTTAACATATTTGACTAGATTTAATCAATGGTTTCACATAATCATAATTCGCATCCTTGTGGTCCAGCGGAACACGGCCAAGGATTCGCTAGGCCAGGATCAATATCCCCAGTCGAGCTAGGGTGATCCATAACACTAGTCAAAAAACGCTAGACCTGATTATGATCCTTTAAGGTACGAATTATTTATATGTGTAATATCGATTTGGAATGGCTTCATTAAAACTAGTTAATCCTATCAACTAGTTGAATCCTAAAATTCGAAATTATTAGGATTAGTTAATAACTTTTATTAAAGTCATTATCAACTATAAAGATTTTTAGGGTGCTATCATAATCACGTATTAGGGATTTAAAGCTCAAGTTGCAATAATTTAAATCATAGTCTTTTAAAAATTATTATTAGAACAAATTAAAATAATAATTATTGGAGAGGGCTACCCTAATCACATATTAGGAGTTTAATTTGTTGCAACAATTTTTAAATCATAGCATGTCCATTAAAATTATCTTATAATTTTCGGTAAGTTTTTAATGGCTAACCTAATAGTTTTTCTTGTATTATAACATAAAGAACAAGAAATAATATAACCATTAAAACTATCAACTAAACATTTTATCTCATAAAATTTTAGCTAAACATGCAACTTAAAAATTATCTTATAAATTTAAGTTACATAAAAACCAATTATCATCATATAATAATTTGAGATCTAATTTTAAAATATCACATAATTTTAAAATAGATCTAATTTTAAAAAAACAGTTTCTCGAAAATAAAACAATCACTTGAGTAACGACTATAGCTTAAAACCCCTCCATCTCCTGGAGAACATACTGCATCATATACACTTTATAATTACAAAAACATAGATCAAGTAGACTGGCTCTAATACCACTGAAGGGTTTTCTGGGTCCATATGGCTATAAAATCGACGTCCGGCCTAAGTCTAAAACGTATCTTAAAACAGTTTTAACATAAGACCTAAAGAAACAAACCCTGGTCGGAATCTCTACTATCCCAGGGTTGGGTCTGACTAACTGGTTTAAACGGGAGGACGCGCAAGGAGCACGCCTTCCACTCCCAAGCATAGCAGTGTCAATGCAATAAAAATAACCAGTGAGTACCGGGTCGGATCACAGGGACAAGTCGTTCTACATTCGCAAGTTTGATCGGCAAAAAAATAATAGCGTGATACAACAATCTCAACTAACGGTGGATGAGTGGGAAAAAGTGTGGTGAATCTACAATCCTATCCTAAGTGGCTAGGGTTAGAGAGCCAAATGGGAGGTTAGGATAGCAAGGCGAGGAGAATGGGTTGTGGGTTCACTAATGTTGGAGTTAATCAAGCACAATTTACCCACGTATAACTCAATTAGGCTTCCGGCTATGGCAAGCTTAATCAGAAAGTTTAGCTTTCATGAACATGCTAATTTGCAATAGGGATGGATGTATCATCGTAGCACTAATCAAATTAAGATCATGATCTCTTTCTAAGAGTACCCATTTGGGTCTTAGCCAATTAAAATGTGCCCTAATAATACATCCAACATCAACATTTAAAATGAGCAAGAGGAAATTAAAGCTATAATTAACATCCAACCAAATTAATCACAACCCAAACCATTCAATACTACTCTATCATCATGAAACAAATGATGGAATTTTCATTCACACATTCATCCAAATTCATTACAATAAAGAGATATCAAAATTACAAAAGGGGTTAGAGAGATATCACCCAAGATCTCCCTAGGGTGAAGCCTTCCTTCCACATATTTGCTCCTCCTCCAAGCTCTCCAAGCTCCCATGGCCTCCAAGCCATAGCTTTGGCTTTGGGGAAGAAGAAAACCCCACAAGAACCCTAAAATCTCCAAAAACAGCAAGAAAACCCCAAAAATCGAACTCTGGCCGATCTCCCCAAAAAATTATCGCTCAGGCGCAATATTACCCAATTAACGGGCTTGCGGGTCAGGTCAGAAGCCGCCCGACCCGCGAAATTGAGCTGCGCACGCCTGCTCTTTACAAAGAAAACGGAGGCTGGCCGGCCACTGGGCTAGCCCGCATCCGTGCGTTTTTTATTTTAATTTTTTTAAATGCCAGCGGCCCGCTTGCTGAGCGGGCCGACTGACCGTTTTTAATATTTTTTTAAAAAATAAAGCATCTGAAGCGGCGGCCCGCTGAAAAACGAGTGGGCTGCCCGCTATTAAACGAGCGGGTCCCCACATCTGGTGCCACATGGTACCATCTAGTTGCGCCACGTGGCGCCCCTTTTAATTTCTTTTTAGGGGTTTTAAACCCCCATTTCTCCTTCCAGAAATTGTAGAAACTACCTAGAAGCCCCAGAAAAATCCCAGAAAATTCTGGAAAATCCCCAAGATTTCCAGGAGTACCTGAAAAATAGGAGAAGGAGAAATTAGTCCTTTTGATGAGAAAATTAATCTAATGACTATTATAAATCACTATTGACCTCCCAAAATTCATATAAAATATTCCAATGCTCAAATAATTCCCAAAAATTGTTGATATGATCATAATAATAGCAGGAGCATATGCAAAATAATAGGAAGCCAAAAAGAGCGATAAAAACCGTATTTTGTGCAAAGAATGATGATAAGCTCTAAAATGACATGAAGTGAAAATATACCCAAAAAGAGCAAAAATAAGTATAATTCTTAGCACCAAATGAGGGTAGTTAGGGGGTATAAATATACACTTTTCACTCCGAATCACGCACCCAACTAGCTTTTGCTAGTCCCTAGCAAAATACGCGATAAATTCGGATTGAAATGAAAACATGCACCAAACCACAATATCCTCATCGCATACCCCAAATGATGTTTCCAAATGATTTCAAAGCCAATATACTCAATGTATGAAAGTAAATAACAAATGACACTCCCATCGATCCAATTCAAAGAAAAGTAAGGTAATAAGCCTGTATCAGATAGGTTGGAAAAATTCACAATGTCATGGTTTTCGATCTTCAAGGAAATGGCCAATACAAAAGAAATTTCTTCTAAGTGGTGGAAGATGAGATTGCATCACTCATGTTGCTTATTCACTCATTTATTCATTCACTTTTCTTTTCTATTCTTTTTCCTTCTTTTTTGTTTTTTTTTGTTTTTTTTGTTTTTTTGGATGTTTATGTTTTGCATTCACGCGATAACGCTATGAAATGCAAACACCGCCACCTTTGCATACACGCGATAACGCTATATTGGCAAAGGGATGGAATGATCCCCTAAATCTCATTTTTGGCATCCTCCCCAATGTTTCGTGGGCCATCGGCTACTCAATTTGATTAGAAAGAAACATTCACTTATATTACTCTCTTTCTCATTCCAAACATGAATTAGCAACTCATCCACCCACTCCTAAGAAGAAAACAAAGCATACACAATTGGCTAAACCCAATCCAACCAAAAACTATACCATTCATCCCAAATCATGCAATTACTTACCAAACTTTCTCCAAATTATTTCAAATAGATTTCACGACATATAAAGTAGCTTCATACATGGCATATTAGCATTTGACTCCAAAAATGGAAAAGAAATGAAAACGTGCCAATCAAACATCGAAGAATTTGATACCAAAATAATAATCCGAAGAAATTGCATGGCATTAAGCATGTAAGGACTACCATAAAGCTAGCGGCATATGGACAAGGAGGCCAAATATGATATGCAATGAAGTTCATGGGATAAGGGCAAAATGGAGGTATCTCAAAAAAAAATTAAACTACCAACAAAATCCTAACAATCTAAAGATTCTAACACTCTCCCCCCAACTTAAAATAAACATTGTCCTCAATATTGGGAGAGTATTAGATCTCGGCAAAAGATCCTAAAAAAGAAAATAAAAACACATGAAAGCACTAAAATAAAAAATTTATTTATTTACACTATTAGAAAGAACACACCGTGGCAAAAGGCGGATCTCTAATGTATAACGGTGGTGGCAACTGCTCGATCATATCCTTTCGCTCCTCCGCCAGCTGCTTTGGAGCTAGGCCTCCACCGACCTCCTTGGATTCCAGCAATGCAACACCCAGCGCCCCCTTTTGGATAATATGGATCATGTGGGAGACGAGCTGCATCAATCCAAGTCATGTCCTCATGCCCTGCAAAAGCATTCCAAAACGGGTCGTCAAAACAAATAAAAGAATGTAAATGCAATGGACGACAATCTGAAGCAAATGTATATGCAAGTGAAAATTTGGGTTCAGAAATGCAAGGCATGATATGGTGGAAACTTCCCTGAATAATGGCGCTAGGTGTGGCAAGATACTCTGTCTCAGGAGGAAGTGGAAGTGGCTGCAGAGAGAAAACTGGAGTAGGATGGAGCTCGGGCTCAATATATACCATGTCGCAATCCTCGTCACTATCCTCTTCCTTTACGTCAACATCAACAATCTCTACGGCACTCCCCACAACTGGTAACTGCCCTTGACAAACTTCCTCGGTGACTGGCAAGTGTGCATCCCGAGGCGATGGAAGTGACATCAGTGACAGGACTGGAGGTAGACATGTCTCGGGCAAATCCAAGCATGCATCATCCTCGTCATCCCAGAAATAGTTCATCTCACTCATCCTCCCTAAGTACTCAACCGCCTCAACCTGTGAAGCTAACTCAGAAGTGGATTGTGGCTCAGGCTCCATGGTGTCCTCAATCTGCTCTCGGCCATCATGCACATCCGCTTCATCCTTAACCTCAAAGTGAAAATGCATCATGTTACTTTCATGGTCGACACACACTCCATCATCCATCTTCTCTGACTCCTCAAAATGTATTTGCTCGAATTCCTCTACTTGGCCCCAATGCACCCTCTTCACATGTTTCTCTTAGTATTCCATAGGGTCGCAATGGAATGAGCCCTCAGCTGGCTCCTCAGGTTGGTCCTGGACCTGCTGTACCGTGTCCTCATACTCTGCTAGGTCCTTCAGGTAACACCATGAATCCTCGGTCGAATAATCAAAGAACTCCATGTAACGGCCGCTTTCCGACCATTCGTATTTTCTACGTGCACGTACTTTTTCGTGCACGTATTTTATTTGGCTCTTTCTTAGTTTCGGTATATACGATGTGATATGCCGTTGTGACCGTATGGAAGTGTAGAATTTTATAGTAGTTTTTGGGAATGTCATCTCACGGCTCGTTTTCTCGCAAAACAGCTTTGAATGGAAGGGCGTTTGGGTCTTTTAGCACCAAAACTCGGTTACCGATTTTACGATAATTTTTGGTAGGTGTAGCACGCGATCAGACACCGTATCCCTGTACTTCTCGTCTCCACGATCGTCCCGGTATTTTCGGATTATTTTTCCGATGCCCGTAGTGGAAGATATCTCCTAATCAATTCTCAGCCGTTGATTGGCCGCTAATCTATTTGAATTTCAAAACTAATCACATCCCTAATTTTTCTCACACGTTTCATGGCTATAACTTACAGCCACAAGGGACACCTCTCCTTTCCCCTAACTCTACTCTCCCTATCTCTATCTCTCTCTCTCTCATTTAGCCAAAAACCCAAACCTATTAGCAAAACCCTTCTTCATTTTAGGAAACAAAGGGCAGCCGCATTCTACCTCACGCAAACCCCATTTCTTGCGATTTCCCTCATCAACTCTGGCCAACCAAGACCATCGACGACCACCACTGGCCGTCGGCCACCTCCCCCCTCCGGCCCCCGTTCTCTCTCCTCCATTTTCTCTTTCTAAAAGACCTATAGCCGCAAGATAGCACAGATCTGGCCGTCGGAGTTGCAACTCACGGCCAGCCACTGCCGGCCACCGCCATCGGTGACCACCACTGCCACTTTTTTCCTCTTTGACCCCTCTCCGCTCTACAACTTCTCTCACGCACATAGCCCACCTGTAGCTCCCGGAATCCACGTCGAAACACGTTGTATCGGCTGTTTTTCACAGATCTGGAAGCTGAACTTCCACGTCGGCTCACGCCCACCTCCGACCACCCCCGATGACAACTCCACTGCCGTTGGCTTCGTCTTGAAGTCTTTTATCTTCTGCAACTTCCTGTTTTTGCTCTTCATCACTGGAATTCCGCTGAGAAGCGTGACAACGGACGTTGCGCGAATCTGTCCTCTCCAGCTTCTCACGGCCACCCAGTGCTGTACGCTCACACCGTCGGCCACCCACCGGGCCGGTCATCTTCCACTGGTCCTACTTCGTCTACCAAAAGCCCCCTTGGACTCTCAGAGTTCACGTGCATTGCCGCATGCACGTGTTTTTAACCGACATCGTCGTTATCGTGAAGATCCGTTGCGCTACTCACAACGGGAGGAGGATTGCTGTTAACTCGCTGATTTTGTGCCACTACCCCACTGTCTCGAGGTACCTCGCTGTGCTACCCATGGTCGAGGAGTTCCAAACGACGCTGAAGTTTCGCCGTTCAGACCCGACTTTCGCTTGTTGGACGACATCACAAGGTTGGTTTCCCCTAACTCGTAGCGAACCCCCACCGTAGTTCAATCAAACCCTAAACTAAAATTGGACAACTTGAATTAAATTTATTTTCAGCATCTGTAAAATGATTGCCCACCGTAGGAAGATCGACGAATGGACTATTTTTCTGTGCACATAGGGTAGACATCGATCTAGACTGAACAAAAACATCAAAACGTGACTTTTTGACTGATAGGGTAGTCCCGTCATTTTAGAAACAAACCCTAATAGGATTTGTTGAAAACGCGACCTGACACCGTCGCCGTGACCCTGTTTCAGACGGACTACCGCAGACGAGACGCTTGGACGGGACACTCCGGACGGACGACACACTCGCCACCACAGGCAAGTGTACTCACTTGTACCTTCGACCGTGTTTTGGCCTTAAACTGTAGAACTGTTAAAACTGTGAACAAAGAGAACCGGACGTGAAATGATAGCATCCGGGACGCCCCTTGACGGCTTAGACTTGAGGACGAAGTCTAAGCTCAAAAACAACTTTTGACACCATAGGGTTATCCTGTGCGTGCGTGCGTGTGGACCCCCTAGAAGAACCATCCCTGTTTTGTCATGTCGCGTCTTGTTTTGCACAGCCTACGGGCAATAGGGCACCCACCAGTGAGTGAGTGATCCCTTGTACTGATACAGAGCCTGCGGGCAATAGGGCACTCACTAGTGAGTGGGTGATCCCTTGTACTGATACACAGCCTGCGGGCAATAGGGCACTCACCAGTGAGTGGGTGATCCCTTGTACTGATACACAGCCTGCGGGCAATAGGGCACTCACCAGTGAGTGGGTGATCCCTTTTACTGATACACAGCCTGCGGGCAATAGGGCACTCACCAGTGAGTGGGTGATCCCTTTTACTGATACACAGCCTGCGGGCAATAGGGCACTCACCAGTGAGTGGGTGATCCCTTGTACTGATACACAGCCTGCGGGCAATAGGGCACTCACCAGTGAGTGGGTGATCCCTTGTACTGATACACAGCTAGCAGGCAATAGGGCACTCACCAGTAAGTGAGTGATCCCTTGTACTGATACACAGCCTGCGGGCAATAGGTCACTCACTAAGCTAGAGTGAGTGATCCCTTGTACGGACTTGTCTTGTACACTTGGGTTGGGGTAGGGTTGAGCGTGCGCACGGGGAGAGTGTCTGATCCCCCTCGAACCGTAAGGCGTGAACCCTTTGAGTCACACGTGTCTTGTCCTGTCGTGTCTTGTCTTGTCTTGTCTCGTCTTGTCTTGACCCGTTTAGGTTAGTCCCGTAGTCGGTAGCACACGCTACGGCTACTGCTTGTCGTGTTTACTTTTCCTGCTCCGTTTTACTTTCTATAGCAGCCATGTTATAACCCCAGCATGTTAATCAACCAGTAAAACGTTGCTTTAAATTTCAGTACACTTTTAGTAAAGTCTAACCCTCCTTATAGACTTTACCTGACGTACAGTTTCTTTTCTCTTGGGTGATGTACGTCAGGTGTTGAGCCAGAGTATGTGGACGAGGCAAACTTACCGGAGAACGTGGAGCCCGAAGACGTCGACCCAGAGTACGTGCGTGACGAGGACCAGACCTTGAGGACTTTTCAGTCGCCGCCTTTCAGAGGTTACTACTTTTAGTTTGCTCTTTTGATAGGTTGTTGCCATGCTTAGGCTTCTCCTTTTTTAGACTTTGTACTTGCGGGATATTATCTCTCTATCTTGATGAATGCCACTTTCCTTCTGTACTTTCTATTGTTCAAAATCTTATTAATGCAAGAACCTGAAAATTTTAAAATGGTACCCCCTACAGACGCTTATTGGGTCCGAGCTTCATATCTCCGGCCTAAGCGGGCCTTGTCATGTTTCGCTTCTGTCGTTTTGGGAAGCGGGGCGTGACAGGTTTTAGTGGTGGCCCATGCAGGTCATGCAAAAGTTCGGAACAATAAGAGTACCGCATTCATTTAATATCCAGTTTAACATGTACGAGTCTAAGTTAGGTTTCCTTGTCTTAGATGGTAGGAAGACTTAGGTAGACGTCCAGGTTTGATAGTCAGGCGCCGTGGTTAAGATTTAGCCATCCTCGTCTAAGGATACCTTAGTAGCTCTCACTTGACTCTGACCGTGTTAGATTTCTAGGGCCTTCTTTTAGTCGTTCGCTTGGGTCCATCGACTTCGGGCCCAGCAGAACGTAATCGTCATTCTCTTAGGACCCTTCCCTGAGATCTCTCTATTACAGTCTAGTTCATTAGGAAGAATTAGTGCTGAGTTCTCCTGATCTTTAGACGGCCCGAAAATTAGAACCCCTGACTTTTAGCATCTTCCTGATCACTACACTTTTTGTGTTATCGACCGTAGAGTTCCATCGTAGCTTTCATGAATCATATCTTAGGCGTATTCATAATACGATCACATTCTTGCCCTCGATTCACGTGATCGTTTCATGACACTTATCGATAACTCTTTGAACCCCTCCTTTGCAAATCCTGCTTCATTTAAAAGTGTTTTCGAAATTCATTATTAAATTCTTCGCTCGGTTTAACTTCTTTCAAAACCCTTTATTTTATATTTAAAAAATTTCTTGTTTTCGGTTGGATTAAAGTTCCTTCTTGGGTTTTGAAACCTCCTTGGTCGTAATTTTCAAGTTTCTACCTTGTAATTATTTCTAATAGGTATATTCCGTATTTCAGTTTTTAAAACCTTGTTATCATTTTTGATAATTCAATATATATATTATTCTTTTTCTAAACTACAAAATTTACTTCTAACCACTTACTGTACGTACTTTTAGAATATTTTCTAAACTAAAGAGAACTTTAATTTATATATATATATCAGTTCTATATTCAGCGTGCTCACATTTCAAAAATCTTTGTATAAACTTAATTTCATTTGCAAAACAATCACTACCTCATCCTTCTCTTCTTCCTTCGCTTAACTCTTTTTTTCCAAGTCGTAATATTTTACCATCTGATCGCTATTTCTGCGTAATTTTATAAGTATATAATATATGATACCATATTTTACACGTAATCCTTCTTCCATCTCTTTAGTTATTTTAAGCAATATTTTTGTCCCATCCAACTGGCTATCTTCTTATCCTCGCCTTATCTGAACTCGTTCTTTCCGATCTTGTTTCGTTTTGCTTTTGGTTTAGGTCTCCTAAAGACATTAGTGCTCGTAGTTGCCGTGTCAACTCTAGTTTAGTAGTGGGCCCTTTAGCTTTGTGATGTCATTGTGATGCATGTATATAGGTAGTGTGTGTGTGGACCTGTATGAGTGTGTTACCTTTAGGATCTTAATGTTTGTCCTTTGTATCATGTGGTATACTTAGTGTTATCCGTGATATAGGTATGAGTTGTCTGAATGATAGTATTCATATAGGTGTGAATAGCGTCATAGCAGGCAATTCCTTAGACTTAGTCTTTCGTACTATTGAATAGCTTATCTTGGCTGCATGTGATTTTATTAAAACTTTTGTTTTCTTTTAAACCAAATCTTTAAAGTTTTTGAAACTAGCTCACAAGATCACAAATCATTTATCCTCCCTCATCCATTACCACAATTTCACGTGTTTTTTCCAAATGTTTTAAAAATATGTCAGTGGCCTTAAGTTTTCCTTTCTCTTCTCTCCTTCTCCCTTAGAAATATTATGTTTATTGTTGTTATATTATTGGGACTAGCTATTATTGATATAGGATTTTGTTTGCGGGTAGGCTCTGGGTGAGATGAGATTTATTATAGCAATGATTAATTGATTTTAGAACACAAGGATATTGGATTAGATGTCTTTGGATGAAAAGAATGAGTTGTCCAAGACGTATTTATAATACCAATGTGTGACGGACTCAATGGAGAATTCTGGTCGGATGAAATTATATGTGGGGAGATGATAACTTATCAGACTTGGGACTTAGACGAGTGGTAGGTAGGGTAGCTACGGAGTATAATATGAGTTAGGGTGATCATGAGGATGAGTAGAGCATTTAAAGCATCAAGACTTGATTGTTAAGTTGACGTGAGAAGACATTGGGAATAACACGACGTGTTGAGATAAATGGATGGTTAGATAGTCGGACTTAATATTGGTTGGGATTAGTTATAGTGAGTATGATAAGATGTGATTTTGATAGTTCAATTATTTGGCGGATAAATTTATGGGAAGATATGACTAGGAATGTATTGAGGACACGGCGATTGTTGATTTGTGAAAGGTGTTATAAGATAGACAAAGTTTTTGTCTTGGATTGGTGATCGACTAGAACATCATTTTAGCGATTAATTAATATTGGAAAGAGATTGAGAAATTTAAAGATGTTATTGAGCGATGATGTTTAGTGGAGTGGTATGGTATGAGAAGATGATTATTATTCTTTTATGAGAACTTGGAGTTGGAAATTTGAATAGCAGTGATGGGTCTATAGTTAAGTGTTAGGATGTGAGTTTAGTCGTGGCATTATCCAGTGAAAAGACGGGTTATGATGGATTATTTGAGGAACGATGTTGAAGTTATAGGATTAGAGATCATTGTGTGGAAGATGGGAGTTATAGGCTTAAGTGTTTATAGATATTATTATTATTATTTTAAGTGATTCCGAGGACGGAATCATTTCTAAGGTGGGTAAAATGTAACTGCCGCTTTCCGACCGTTCGTATTTTCTACGTGCACGTATTTTATTTGGCTCTTTCTTGGTTTCGGTATATACGATGTGATATGCCGTTGTGACCGAATGGAAGTGTAGAATTTTATAGTAGTTTTAGGGAACGTCATCTCACGGCTCGTTTTCTCGCAAAACAGCTTTGAATGGAAGGGCGTCTTGGTCTTTTGGCACCAACACTCGGTTACCGATTTTACGATAATTTTTGGTAGGTGTAACACGCGATCAGACACCGTATCCCCTACTTCTCGTCTCCACGATCGTCCCGGTATTTTCGGATTATTTTTCTGATGCCCGTAGTGGAAGATATCTCCTAATCAATTCTCAGCCGTTGATTAGCCGCTAATCTATTTGAATTTCAAAACTAATCACATCCCTAATTTTTCTCCCATGTTTCATGGCTATAACTTACAGCCACTAGGGACACCTCTCCTTTCCCCTAACTCCACTCTCCCTATCTCTATCTCTATCTCACATTTAGGCAAAAACCCAACTCTATATAGCAAAACTCTTCTTCATTTTAGGAAACAAAGGGCAGCCGCATTCTACCTCACGCAAACCCCATTTCTTGCGATTTCCCTCATCAACTCCGGCCACCCAAGACCACCGGCGACCACCCCTGGCCGTCGGCCACCTCCCCCCTCTGGCCCCCTTTCTCTCTCCTCCATTTTCTCTCTCTAAAAGACCTATAGCCGCAAGATAGCACAGATCTGGCCGCCGGAGTTGCAATTCACGGCCAGCCGCAGCCACCGTTGACCACCACTACCACTTTGTTCCCCTTTGACCCCTCTCCGCTCTGAAACTTCCCTCACGCTCATAGCCCACCTGTAGCTCCTGGAATCCTCGTCGGAACACGCCATATCGTCTGTTTTTCACAGATCTGGAAGCTGAACTTCCACGCCGGCTCACGCCCACCTCCGACCACCCCCGGTGACAACTCCACTGCCGTTGGCTTTGTCTTGAAGTCCTTTAACTTCCGTAACTTCCTGTTTTCGTTGTTCGTCGCTGGAATTCCGCTGAGACGCGCGACAACGGACGTTGCGTGAATCTGTCCTCTCCAGCTTCTCACGGCCACCCACCACCGTACGCTCACGCCGTCGACCACCCACCGGGCCGGGCATCTTCCATTAGTCCTACTTCATCTACCAAAAGCCCTCTTGGACTCTCGGAGTTCACGTGCGTTGCCGCATGCACGTGTTTTTAGCCGACGTCACCGTTATCGTGAAGATCCGTTGCCTACTCGCAACGGGAGGAGGATCACTGTTAGGTTCCCCCAACATTTAGTTTTCCCAAAAATTTTAGATTTTAGGTCACGGGACGTTCAAAATATTCCCTCAAAAAATTTCATCCAATTCAAAATTTCCTAACCAAAAAAAACTTTACAACATCTCCAAAATTACCCAAAAAAAATTTAGTTTTCCCAAAGATTCAATCACAACCATTCTTCTACTCACACTTTTGTCCTACCCAGCAACCACATTCCAAAACATCCCTCAAATGTATGTTGGGCTACCATGTAAAGCCCAATCACGGGTAATACCGGCATTTGTGCCTACTTACGAACGCATTAATATTTCATTTTTTTCGTTTTTGCCTCTCTTTTTCCCCTGAGTTTTGTATGCATGTACAAATATATGTGCAAGTAATCAGATTTCTCTAATTATAGATGTAGATTCTTGTTAAAGAAATTCTGCTCTACTTTTCTATAAAATTCATAATACAAAGATAAATTGTTAAATCGGTGAAACATCAAATCTAACCCACGTTAATGCATATTGAAAATTTTAAATACCTCGCATTATAATCGTATTAAAAATAATAAGATGTTAGTTGCATAAATATATGACTGGAACATTAATTGGAATTCTTAAAAAACAAACACCATCTTTGAACTCCAACCCAAAAGGGAATAAATTTAACATTGAGAATTGATACCATACATCATTCAGTAGGTATAACCTACAAATTGGTATACATGTTACAATTTACAATATGCCCTATATACACAGTCAATGGAAAAAATAGGAACCATAGTCAATCTCAAACTACCCCTTTAAAATCTTTCTGCAAAGAACATGCCATCAGAATATTATCCTACAGTGAAAACTTGTTCAAGCCACCTCAAACACATACTACATGCACAAAAGAAACACCAATCTAACTGCCAGAACTGAAAAATATATATGGTTTATGTGAATTGTTTTGACAGCACCAACCCTAAGGAATAAATATTCTGCACTTAGTAGATGCATGTTTCAAAAGTAAATCACAATATTAGATGCCATCACAAAATTTCACTTGAGAAATACTTCATATACATTGCCAAATATTAACAACAATATTGTTTTTGGTAGTCTTGCTGTCTCGGCAACAACATCTTGGTTTGCTTTTTCGTCTCCCTATTTTATTCTCCATTCTACAGTTTCCCATATACGTAGTTGAAATGTTTAACATGCCTATTTCAAAAATATTTTCAATATCTCATTTGTGGGTTACCTATATTGCATAACATTCGGAGACTGTTAATAGGCAATAGTTGGCTGATAATAGGAAATAATTGGCTGGATGTACAAAATTTGGGGGAAAATAAGAATAGAAGTGAGATAACGTTGATCTATAACCAATATTTTTAGAAAGGATATACATCATACAGATACATAAACCAGAGTAACCTCACAAAATCACCATTAACAATGCAAATTTCCAAGAGCATACATCGCACACAGAATCACATGTATATAAACAGACATAAAGCAAATTCAAATTCACATATATACATATGCATTACCCTATAGGGGACCAATTCATGGAGATATCATGTATCCTTCCACATACGTTTGCCTGCTGATGTAACCTCCCCCGCAACAGTCGTATGGCCATCTCTCACCTCTGGTGCCTCCATGCATCAGCTTCTCGTTGAAGAGGACATGATTCAGGTTGAAAACAAAAGGCCTTAAAGAGAAGGACATATAGGCATTAGAAGTCCCTCTCATCCCAGCAGATATAGGGATCTTTGGCACAAAGAACCATAGAAGAGTTGAATGGAGATAGGACTGGCACTGGCCGCTGCCACCTACTCCTCCGTCGACACGATCGTGGCCATGAGTTTCAGCTTCAACAGAAACACGAAGTCAACTACCATATCTATCAATAAAGTATGCATTAAGTATTTTATTAGAGGAAGCTTTAAAAGATATTTTAACTCATTCTTGTAATCCTTAGGTGGTGTCTAAACAAGTCCATGATTCATGGGATAAGACATAGTGGTTTCTGTGGCACCAAAATCTGCAGCTTCAAGTTCTAATAAGTTAATTGCAATAAACAATGGTTGGGATGTGAAAGTCTGCCAAGAAATTAACGCAAGAAGATGCATGAAAACTCCAAGAAAAATCGAAAGGTGCCCGTCGCTAAATATCGTGTAAACACAACAATATCAGTTTAATGACCAAGAAGATGCTTGCCTATTTACTACATAAGAACAAGAAATCATCCACAAACTGTAGAACATGGTTTATTGTCCAAGCTAGAAGTCCATTTAAAGCCCACGACCAACTAACATCGTCCTTTCACATATAAAAACATACCCAAAGCAAAAGAATCTGAAAATTTGAAAGGACCAAACAAATTATATTTATTTAAGAACTAAAAACATTGCAATGAATTTAATCTGCTTTGCTCACCAAGAAGTGTTATTGATATTTGATAAGATTGATTCAGGTACGACAAAAAGATCAAAACTACCCCATGTCCAAAATTTATTTTGAGCATATTTTCAAACAAAAATACATAAAATTGGAAATTTTCAAATCATTAATAGTAAACCATGTGTTAATCACTCAAGCAATGCTTAGATTCTAGCAGCACAAATCAAACCTTTTCACTAAAAAATTAAAAATTTGTTAGTAAAACTGTAAGACATTAATAACTTCCAACTAATTCCAATCTAAGATGAATTTAGCAAATGCATTAAGGATTAGGTTTAAGGAAAGCTTACATTACTCCCGCTGCAATAATAAATTTTCAGTAAAAACTGTTAGGGTTTCTATCATAGTACAACTAATTTATACGCAGCGAAAAATAGAAACCTACCAAGATCCATGCGATTCTAATTAATTCGAATAGATTACTAACCTTTCTGACGATCAGAATCTGTCGGACTATAGGTGCTGCGATGATCTGAATCTGTCGGACTATAGGTGTTGTTCTACGAACGACCACCCTCAATCGGTATCCACACGCGAACGTCACGAACAAGACTTGTGAGGGTGCTAGCTCCTTTGCCGCAACTAGGGTGTCTCTCGCTCTTTGTTTTTCTCAAAAACGGAGGAGATAGATTGAAAAAGGTAAAAAAAGAAAATCGTGATTCTATATCTTATATAGAATCCTACGCTAACCCCTTAACATCATTCAGTTACGTGACGCTATCTTAGGGATAAGAATCCCACGTTAACACATTAACGTATTTCAGTTAAGCGACGATATCTTAGGGATAATATCTTAACGAGATACGATATCTGACGGTTAAGATATTTCACCTTATTACGAATTTCAAATCATATTCGAAATCATGTTTAAACCCTATCCTATCCAATTCGTTCTTTATGTGCGACCCAATAGGCTCATATTAAATTGGCAGTGGGCCTAATCTCATTAGAAGCCCACAAGTCATAATTGGTCTCTAGCAAGACATTTTGACTACCCAATTAATATGAATTTCGTTAGTCCGATATTAACCTAACCAATAGAACATGTCATAATCCTTTTGTCACACGATATCTTATTTGAACATAAGTCATGGGTAGTGTCATACTTATATTGTTCAAACATTTAATTTCTCGCTTTCTAAGTAGACTGATAAAATCAAATGACATTCATTTGAGCACGGCCATGCATTTCTCAGTCCTACTTATCGAGGGGCCCATTAGATATATCTCATAGGAGAGGGACAAATTCCATCTTGTTCATTCACTTTTCTCTACATAATTCACATCATATTCGATCATAACCTTTATGATTATCTGATTAAAGATAACGTTTGATTATGTCAAAATATGATGTTCCTTATATAGGAAACTGTGATGAGCTCGGGTCTAATGATTCAATGACATAACTATTATGAGATCATTTATGACACTAATTCATGTAATGATCTCATAGCGAGTCTATCCAGTACATGTTCTCCAACAAGTACCTATAAGTTTGATGTGTATCACCATACATATAATTATCTCATAATTATCTACCAAACTTATACTAATCTTAATTCTTCATTAAACCTTTAATGATGAATGACTAGGGATTCTTAGAATAGCATAAAACAACTATTCAACCAATATTATAAAGAAACATGCAAGCAATATAATAATAACAATAATAAGAGAAACATTTTATAAATGAAAATGACATAACATAAAGGTCCAAATATTTGGCCTAGGGCACAACCACTAACAATCTCCCACTAGCACTAGGCCTAATTATACAAGTATCTAATACCCATAGACCTCATATGTTTATCATGTTTGGCTTGTGAGAGAGCTTTGGTAAGTGGATCAGCAATGTTGTCATCTGTTGGTACTCTGCATATCTCGACGTCATTATTCTTAATAATTTCTCGAATGAGATGATAACGGCTGAGTATATGTTTGGATCTCTGATGAGATCTGGGCTCTTTTGCCTATGCAATAGCACCATTGTTGTCACAATAGAGAACCACTGGATTTGCGATACTAGGAACTACTCCTAGTTCAGTAACGAACTTTCTTATCCATACTGCTTCCTTAGCTGCATCTGATGTTGCAATATACTCAGCTTCTGTTGTAGAATCTGCAATAGTGCTTTCCTTGGAACTTTTCCAACTTACAGCACCTCCGTTTAACATAAACACATATCCAGACTGCGATTTAAAGTCATCTTTATCAGATTGGAAGCTTGCATTTGTGTAACCATGTACAACCAGCTCATCTTCCAAACCTCCATACACCACGAATGCATCCTTAGTTCTTCTAAAGTACTTAAGGATATTCTTGACTGCTGTCCAGTGACTTTCACCGGGGTCTGACTGGTATCTGCTTGTCATGCTCAAAGCATACGACACGTCTGGTCGAGTACATATCATGGCATACATGATAGATCCTATAGCCGAAGCATAAGGAATCTTATTCATGCGATCTCGCTCATCAGATGTCATAGGACATTCAGTCTTGCTAAGGGAAATGCCATGAGACATTGGCAAGAATCCTCTTTTAGATTCTTGCATGCTGAACATATTCAACACTTTGTCTATGTATGTACTTTGACTCAGACCAATTATCCTTTTAGATCTATCCCTATAGATCTTAATGCCAATGATATAAGCAGCCTCGCCTAAATCTTTCATTGAGAAAGTACTCCCTAACCAAGTCTTGGTTGTTTGCAGCATAGGGATGTCATTTCCAATGAGCAATATGTCATCGACATATAACACAAGAAATACTACTGCGCTCCCACTAACCTTCTTGTATACACAAGGTTCATCTTCATTTTGTATGAATCCAAACTCTTTGACTGTTTCATCAAAACGAAGATTCCAGCTCCGAGAAGCTTGCTTTAATCCATAAATGGATCTTTGAAGCTTGCAAACCTTTGTAGAATTCTTTGAATGAACAAAACCCTCAGGTTGTGTCATGTACACATCCTCGAGTAAGTTTCCGTTAAGAAACGCTGTTTTGACATCCATTTGCCATATCTCGTAATCATAGTACGCAGCAATGGCAATTAGAATTCTTATTGATTTAAGCATTGCAACTGGCGAAAAGGTTTCATCATAGTCTATACCATGAGTTTGTTTGAAACCTTTTGCAACAAGTCTTGCTTTAAAGGTATGCACTTTGCCATCCATGTCAGTTTTCTTCTTAAAACCCCACTTGCACCCAATGGTTTTAACTCCTTCAAGTGGATCAATCAAGGTCCAAACTTGATTATCATACATGGATTGCATTTCAGATTTCATGGCTCCTAGCCATTTCTCAGATTCTGGACTTGACACAGCTTCTTGATAGGTAGTAGGCTCATCTTGATCTATGAGCAATACTTCACGAGTGTCCGTTATGAGAAATCCATATTTCTCGGGCTTGTGTCGTGGCCTATCAGATCTGCGTGGTGCTTGTGTAGCTCGTACAGGTTCTACAACTGTTTGTGGAACTTGTTGAACTTCCATCGTTGGTTCTATACCATCCTGTGGTTCTCGAAACTCTTCGAGGTGTACTTTGCTCCTACTGGTTCTTTTAGAAATAAATTCCTTTTCTAGAAAGACACCATTTCGAGCAACAAACACTTTGTTCTCTGAGGGATTATAAAAATAATATCCTTTAGTTTCTTTAGGATATCCCACAAAAAGGAATTTATCAGATTTTGGGGCTAACTTATCTGAAACTTGTCTTTTCACATAAGCCTCACATCCCCAAATTTTTATAAAAGACAAACTAGGTGTTCTCCCAGTCCATATCTCATATGGTGTCTTGTCAACCGCTTTAGATGGAACTCGGTTCAAAGTGAACGCAGCTGTTTCTAAGGCATGGCCCCAGAAGGATAATGGAAGATCTGTTTGACTCATCATGGATCGAACCATATCTAATAAGGTTCGATTTCTCCTTTCAGATACACCATTCCACTATGGTGTTCCTGGTGGAGTTAATTGTGAAACAATTCCACAACCCTTGAGATGATCATTAAATTCTTGACTCAAGTATTCACCACCCCGATCAGATCGAAGTGCCTTAATAGTTTTGCCAAGTTGATTTTGTACTTCATTTTGAAAAGTTCTGAACATTTCAAATGATTCATGTTTATGTTTCATTAAATAGATATAACCATATCTACTGAAATCATCAGTGAATGTTATGAAGTACTGAAATCCTCCCCTAACATGGATGCTTAATGGACCACATACATCAGTATGTATTAGGCCCAATAAATCATTGGCCCTTTCACTGTATCCAGTGAAAGGATTCTTTGTCATTTTGCCTAATAAGCAAGATTCGCAATTTTCAAATGATTCAAAATCAAATGACTCTAAAAGTCCATCTTGATGGAGCTTAGATATGCGTTTCTCGTTTATATGGCCAAGACGACAATGTCATAAATATGTGGGATTCATATTATTGGGTTTGGATTTCTTAGCAGTTATGTTATAAATTTCTCCACTGTTGGAGTTGTCTAGATTTAGGACATAAAGGCCATCATATGAATCAGCAATACAATAAAGCACATCATCATAATAAATGGAGTATCTCTTATTCTTAATAAGAAAATAAAATTGTTCATCATCCAGACAAGAAACTGAAATAATATTCCTACTCAAAGTAGGAACATAGTAGCAATTATTCAACACTAATAAAAGCCCATTTGGCAAAGACAATTCATAGGATCCTACAGCTAAAGCAGCAACTCTTGCTCCATTTCCAACTCGTAGGTCCACTTCGCCCCTTTTCAGTTGTTTACTCCTTTTTAACCCTGCACATTTGTACAATTGTGAGATCCACATCCAGTATCTAATACCCAGGAAGTTTTAGTAGATAAGTTAATTTCAATACCATAAATACCTGAAGATGTAGTCTCACTACTCTTCTTCTTCTTCTTTTTCAGATCTTCCAAATAGAGTTTGTAATTCCGCTTCCAATGACCAGGTTCATTGCAATGGAAACAAACTCCCTCATTTGGAACTTTTGCAGGCTTATCAGCAACTTTTGCTTTAGCCTTTCCTTTAGGCTTACCAGCAACTCTTGCTTTAGCCTTTCCCTTTTGTTTCATTCCTTTCCCTTTGTTTACCATAAGTACATGACTAGGCTTTTTCTTTATACTTAGCTCAGCAGTTTTAAGCATCGAATGCAGATTAGCAAGAGATTTATCCATGTCATTCATATTGTACTGCATGACAAACTGATTAAAACCATCAGTCAATGAATTAAGGATCAAATCCGTAGCCAGTTCTAAACTGAGGGGAAATCCAAGCCTTTCAAGATGAGCAATGTAGCCTTTCATCTTCAAAACATGAGCGCTAACTGATGCACCTTCAGCCATTTTGCAAGCATGCAAATCTTTGGTAGTCTCATACCTTTCCTGCCTTGCATGTTGTTGTAAAGTCTCCTTGAGATGAACACTTAGCTCATAAGCCTCCATGTGTTCCAGATCCTTCTGAAGTTCTGGGCACATAGTGGCTAACATGAGACAACCAACATCAACAGAATCATCAAGATGTTTCTTATACTTATCCTTTACAGCCTTTGAAGCATCAGTAGGTGGTTCTTCCGGGAGAGGATCATCCAGGACATACAACTTCCTTTCATGCTTGAGAACAATTCTCATGTTTCTGAACCAGTCAAGGAAGTTGGTGCCATTTTCTTTCAGCTTGTCCTTCTCAAGGACAGATCGCAGTGATAGTGCAGAAGTGTTATGAGATGACATTGATCTACAAATATGCAAAATAAACATTAGTACCAATTTCATTTTAAAATGTTTCATAAAACTCCCACAAAATTAATAACCTTCATTATTAATTACAATAATTGCAACAGTGAGCTAAGATCCATATTTCACCTAATTTTAAGTCAGCTTTGGCATGACACTTAAAATCAAGTTATTTAGGTAGGTAACACTTTACCAATTACATCTCATATAATTCTTAGATTCTTTATGTGATTTTAACATCATATGTCTCAGCATATTATAATCCCATCTAATGCCCTTAGGCCCAAAACCATTTTGATAGCCTAATTAAGTCTAACCATTTTAAAATATGGGCAGCACCATTACCCATCCTGCCTTACTATGATAACCCAATGCACTTCACTTTGGCAGAACCCACATTTTGGTGATCATAGTCTTGACCGGTATTCAAATCATGGGTGGCATACGACTTAAAATTATGGTGAGGGAATTTTAACAATTAAGTTATGATGGTTATTTATATTAATATATTATTCCATACATGGCATCTCATACACATATATCATCATACATCGCATCTCATACAAAACTGATAAACATAACATATATGAAACATGTGATAGCATGTAAAACATCATATATACATCAAAATAAATCATGTTATCACATAGCATGGCATCAAATTTTATTCAAAATGATGTGTCATAAATCTGTTTAATAACTTCCACGACATATAATGCGCAATGAACATGATAAACACGGCCGTTTTGAATTATCAGTAATCTCATTAATGATTTTCTGCCTTTAAAACCCCCTATTTAAATTTCTGAGTGATGAATCTGCTGATCATATCAGCATCATTTAATCGTATTAAACAGTCATTGCTCAGACTCCGATGATCAAATCAGTGTTATTTTAATCAAATTAAACAGTCCCATTAATCAGTGTTAGTTGATCATATTAATCATATTAAACAATGATCTGCGTAGATTTAATCATATTAAATAATGATTACAGTAAGTTTAATCACATTAAACATATTAAATAATGATCTGCGTGAGTTTAATCATATTAAACAGTGATTACCGTAGGTTTAATCATATTAAACAATGATCATAAATTAACATATTAATCATATTAATAATAATCACGTTAATCATATTAATAACAGCGTAATCATAAAGCATGTTGATCAAATTAACAGTGATTAATTTCGTGGCCATCTATATGTCATGTATATTATTAAACATCAATTATTTGTATCTCATACAGACAGATTAAACAGATTGTGTTTTCAATTAACAACATGTAATCGTATTTATGTATCAACATACATACAGGTTAAAATCATGCCAGCAAATATATAGACATCTCATAAATATAAACATGGCATTATTCAAATCAATTGAATTCGCAAGAAGCTCTGATACCATTGTTAGGGTTTCTATCATAGTACAACTAATTTATACGCAGCGGAAAATAGAAACCTACCAAGATCCATGCGATTCTAATTAATTCGAATAGATTACTAACCTTTCTGACGATCTGAATCTGTCGGACTATAGGTGCTGCGACGATCTAAATCTGTCGGACTATAGGTGATGTTATACGAATGACCACCCTCAATCGGTATCCACACGCGAACGTCACGAACAGGACTTGCGAGGGTGCTAGCTCCTTTGTCGCAACTAGGGTTTCTCTCGCTCTTTGTTTTTCTCAAAAACGGAGGAGATAGAATGAAAAACGTAAAAAAAAAGAAAATCGTGATTCTATATCTTATATAGAATCCTACGTTAACCCCTTAACAACATTCAGTTACGCGACGCTATCTTAGGGATAAGAATCCCACATTAACACATTAACGTATTTCAGTTAAGCGACGATATCTTAGGGATAATATCTTAACGAGATACGATATCTGACGGTTAAGATATTTCACCTTATTATGAATTTCAAATCATATTCGAAATCATGTTTAAACCCTATCATATCCAATTCGTTCTTTGTGCGCAACCCAATAGGCTCATATTAAATTGGCAGTGGGCCTAATCTCATTAGAAGCCCACAAGTCATAATTGGTCTCTAGCAAGACATTTTGACTACCCAATTAATATGAATTTCGTTAGTCCGATATTAACCTAACCAATAGAACATGTCATGATCCTTTTGTCACACGATATCTTATTTGAACATAAGTCATGGGTAGTGTCATACTTATATTGTTCAAACATTTAATTCCTCGCTTTCTAAATAGACTGATAAAATCAAATGACATTCATTTGAGTACGACCATGTATTTCTCAGTCCTACTGATCGAGGGGCCCATTAGATATCTCTCATAGGATAGGGACAAATTCCATCTTGTTCATTCACTTTCCTCTGCATAATTCACATCATATTCGATCATAACCTTAATGATTATCTGATTAAAGATAACGTTTGATTATGTCAAAATATGATGTTCCTTATGTAGGAAACTGTGATGAGCTCAGGTCTAAGGATTCAATGACATAACTATTATGAGATCATTTATGACACTAATCCATGTAATGATCTCATAGCGAGTCTATCCAGTATATGTTCTCCAACAAGTACCTATAAGTTTGATTTGTATCACCATACATATAATTATCTCATAATTATCTACCAAACTCATACTAATCTTAATTCTTCATTAAACCTTTAATGATGAATGACTAGGGATTCTTAGAATAGCATAAAACAACTATTCAACCAATATTATAAAGAAACATGCAAGCAATATAATAATAACAATAATAAGAGAAACATTTTATAAATGAAAATGACATAACATAAAGGTCCAAATATTTGGCCTAGGACACAACCACTAACAAAAACCCCAAAAAGAAATTTGGTCGAGCAGATGTTGATATGGTCTAATTCTTCTGCTTAATAACTTTGATTATACTGGTGTCCTGGTAAGGGGAGACGACTTCTGTGATTCATCAATTCCTAAAATAAACAATAAATCAAATTTGAGGTTCCTTATAAACAAATGAATTTTTCAAATAAACTCTAACACCTTCAGGATACCTTGATCATAGCCCTTGAATCTTGAAGCTCGATGTGCTTTTTCTGTAATCAGGAGAAGAATAAATAATAAGAAGCCAGAAGATAAAAACTTTAAGAAAGTTAACCGAATTCAGGGAACTGTAGGTGCACAAAGTAACTTCCCTAAGGAAATCCGCATCGGGATCAGCATAGCGGTAATTCCTCAGGGCCTGCGCATCTGAGATTTTATTGGATTTGGATTTTATTTCCATTTTGTCTATGAGGCAAAAGAACGAACAGTTGATAGAAGAGAGAGAGGGATCGAACTCTAGGTATCAAATATAGGGTATTTTTGTATATTCGAAGGAGAGAGCGATGGGCAAGGATGTCAGGATTCTCACGATGGACATCTACTGCCCCCCATGCGTTCAGCAGGTGAATTGTCGAAGTCTCTGTGTTTCTTTTGTTTTTTCTTTACTTCGAATTTTTTGTTGTTGTTTTTTGTTTTTTGGATGTTGATTTGGTTTGTGAGATTGTGTAGGGACCTTCGAAAAAAGCTACGAAAATCAACGACTCCAATAACACATGTTCATGCTGCCTGCATTGAATGTGTAGGCAGGGTGATCACTTGAGAAGATGGAGCTGGAATCTCGACAGTGGCGCTAGCCCCTCCACCATCGACATCCTCTCCTTCGAGTTTGCCAATTCCATGTCACACAACGTCCACCTTCATCGATCCCTCTCTGACATCAAGTGTGTCCCCTGCCATCATTTCCCTAGTTAGATTTGTTGGAATTTTGTTTTTATTGTGGAAATAAATCCCAAACAGAAAAAAACCAAATCATAATCTCAAACCGAGAAGAGAACGAATTACAGGTCAAAATCTAACCATTAAAATCAATAGATCTCGCGCCTAAATGAACAAATTCCACCAAATTTCTCACTTTAAGTATCTAAATCCCTTACTTGCATGTACACTTTGTAGAGCAAGAGGATGACGTCGTTCTGGAACTTGGAGATCGAATCGTTCACCACCGAGGAGCAGCCCTGTGAACCGCTGAATCCAAAGTAGGCCGTGTCGCCCTCCACCTCCGACCCATAAGCTGCATGCTTGATGCTAAATAGAGATAGAACAAAAAGACATGATTTTAGATATAAATTTTTTTCCATTTGGGGTTTCCTCCCATCTATCCTTAGCATCTGATATTATCACATCATCAAATATCAGCAAATAAAAATAACAAAATCACGGAATTTTGCAGGATCTCCTCAAGATCTAGACGGATTGCAGGGAACAAAGATCAAAATTTACGTCAAATTTATTCAAATCATCAAACTTCATCCAAGTGCCCCGATCTAAAAACCCTAAATCTGCTAAAAAGACAACATTTATACCCAAAAAAGAGAGAATTTTTTAAGATCTAACCTCTCTTGACGACCGACAGTATCCCAAATAAGAGCATTGACGACCTTGTCATCACATGAATGCTATGAGTGGCGAACTCGACGCCGATCGTTGACTTGGATTCGAGGCTGTACTCGTTCCTGGTGAACCTCGAGAGGAGGTTAGACTTGCCTACGTCGGAGTCCTGGTGAACCTCGAGAGGAGGTTGGACTTGCCTACGCCGGAGTCATCGATGAGGACAATCTTGAAGAGGTAATCAGATCAGCTTCAACCCTCTCTCTCTCTCTTCAAGTATTTGGGGCATTGAAGGGGTAAAAGTTGTGCAGTATTTGGGGAGGCCCGAGGTGGGGAATTTTGAAGGTTGCTGCGTGATAGTGCCCTAGCCCCAAGGTCTCTCTTAACCCTCCCTAGGAAAGGACACTCAAACACATGATAACCCACCCACAAACCCTCTCTCTATCTACCGGGCCTCATAACAAACGTTGGTGCTGAACGTTCACACAAAAATTCAGATTTCCCCCACCAAGTTTGAAATTTTCAGTTCCCCCAAAAGGAACTCCCCCCCCCCAATACAAAATTTTTCCGCAATAAAATTTTATCCTAACCGTTGATTCATCCAGATTTAATCTTAGCCGTCTTTCTATCAACCCCTTTGTCCTAGTCAGCTTGTCCAAGTCAACCCTCAGATTCAAAAACAGCTGTCAAATGTAATATATATATGAGATTCATGTAGATCAGGTGACACCTGATCTAATACATCAGATGCAAGACATAAAAAGGAGGGCCTCATTGAAAGTACAAACCCATATGGAACTTGTACTTTCCAACTTTATGTGTCTTGGCACCTGATCTATTAGATAAGGTGCCACCTTTTCTACATTATTCTCTCTATATAAATATATATACACACACACATACATACATATATATATACTAGTCATACCCCGTGCCCGCGGGCACGGTTCAAATAAGATTTTCCCCCGCAAAATCTATGTTCCCCAAAAAATTATTTCCACGGTCAAAATTTCCGCAAAATCAATTTAGATATTTCCCCATTAAAATCTTAGTTCCCCCGAAAATGTGGGCACGATTCATTTTAGATATTCCCCCCACAAAATCTTAGTTCCCCTGAAATTGTGTACATGATTCATTTTAGAAATCCCCCCACAAAATCTTAGTTCCCCAATCAAAGTCTTAGTTCTCCAAGAAATTTAGGTCACCTCAAGAGATTTTAGTTCTCACATTGTTTAATTACTCACAAAATTTTTGGTCACTGACAAAAATGTAAGTCCACTAATATGTATTAAATTTTTAGTCACTGACAAATTTTAGTCACCTCAAGAGATATACAACCAGTGCCCGTAGCGCACGGTTCATTCACGATATCCCCCCGTGAAATTTTTGTTTCCCAAAAAATTATTTTCACAGCAAAAATTACACAGCTCAACAAATTAGCGTAAAAATATTTAGCGACACGGGCACCTTCGGCATGGGCGCGGGCCCCTTCGGCGGGGGCGCATTCGATGCGGACATGTGCCCTCAGGCATGGTTCATTTAAGATATCCCCTCAAAATCTTTGTTATCCCAAAAAAAATTTCCCCCTCCAAAATTTAAACGAACAAAAATTTTGCGGGCGCCTTCAGTCACTAAAGGGAAACTGTATTCTCAGACTGCAAGCTCTCATTTGGACTACAAAGATGCACAAAATCCCATCTGTGACATTTTGATATTTGGGGTGCAACATCAATATTGGCAACATGATTTTGAGCAATAAAAATGGATTACAATAGTCAAAGCATGTGTTTGCAGGTAAAGCTAAAAAAATCCAAGCAAATATCTATGTCCAGACTCTAGAGGCTCCATCCCTTGACTGGTCGAGGTCTGAGACTACTTCAAATTTGTTTCCCCTAGAAGATGAAAAAAGCACAGATGATGTGATAGAAAATATGAACAAAGATTTATTTAACAATGAAAAGGTTAAGCAATGGTCGTTCTGCAAAATAGCAGGAAGCCGCATGAACATAAAATCACAGTAGTTGCAGCAAGAGTGAAGATTCTTCAAGAGTCATGAACACCACCACTAAGTCACATTTCCATTACTGGATGTGGAAAGAGCAAGCACGATGCCATTATCACATAACACAAAAAGTTATCACAAAGTCACATTTCCATTACAGATTTTTATGCACGCTGCCATTATCACATATCACAAAAAGGTATCATTGATTATCTCACAAAACAATTTCTAGCATGTAAAACATGGGATCAGTTTCAACAACAATTTCCCTACAAAGTTTGAAAATGGAAAACCAAAAATAATTAATTACAAAGAGGTCTATCAATGGTGTCTTAGGTCTGGACCCATCAATACAGCTTGGTTGATTGATTGGAGAAATCTTTACAGCTTGAAGTAACTTGCCTGGGCCTGAGTTATATAACCTGCCTGGGCTATCGATATAACCTGCCTGTTAAGATCTTTACAACTTGAAGAAATATTTACAATGTCACATCTTTACAACTATGAGAAAACTGCAAGTGCAAAGAGCAGCTGGCTCATAAGTGATTGGCCTCTGCCCTCATTAAGATCACCCTCTGCCTCTTGGTTATAGTACATGTTGCTGATGTCTAAGCTCAGACACATTGCTTCACCCTCACTGTTACTGTATTGATGGCTTGGAGGACCACACCCTAAGAAATCCATGTTAATCAGAGAGTGATCTAAAAATTTCTTAATGAAACACAAAAATATCTTGACTCAGATATATTATCGTGAGTTAAGTTGGGTATCAAAAAAATATTCAATTTTTTTTGATACCAATTATGCAAAACTGCATATTCAATTGGTGCATATATCATATACAATTGGAGCATATGCACCAATTCAATTGGTATATGATATGCATCAATTGGTATCAAAAAAATTAAATATCAGTTTGAATATTCAATTGGTGCATATTCAATTGGTATATCAAATCTCAATAAAAAAAATCAGTTTTGCACACCCAATCTAAACACACCCAATCAGTTCTGCACAATTTGAACCATAAACACACCCATTCACTCATATAGGATGTATTCAGCTATTAAAATGCAGTTACCAAGTAATTTGCATATCAAATCAGTTTGAGATTGCATATCAAATTTAGACCACCATCAATTTGAGATTGCATTTTCCATCTAGCATATATTTTCCCATCCATCATATATTGCCAATTTTCCATCCAATTTATAATTTCCCATTCAGATATTAGTTTGACTCATTATTAAGTATACACAATTCAAATTACATTAGAATTTCAGTTGAAATGTCATTGTTAGGAATTGCATTTGAGCTTAGTAGGAATTTCAGAATTTATTAATACTCAATCAACAAATATCAACATATCAACTCAAATTCATACTCATTATTGAGTATACACAATTCAAATTGCATTAATTCAAAAGATTACATAAATAAATTCTGTTTACATTTGATTTTATTTTGACTCATTATTGAGTATACACAATTCAAATTACATTATCTTGAATTGAAAGTTTATCAAGTTGACATTATTTTGAATAGAAACCAAAACACTTTATTCAACAGGCATAATAAAGTATGCCTCACATATCCAATTTAATACCAAATTGTGCAAAACTGGCATATTCATTGGGTATCAAAAAATTGGGTATCAAGAATTGGCAAGCTGCCAACCTCTAATAAACCTTCAATTGAATATCAAATTGTGCAAAACTGGCATATTCATTTGAATAAAGTATCAATTCAAACCACTAATAAACCTCCCCTATATTTGTTCAAAAAAATAAGCTCATCTAAACTTGGTTCAACTGGAATATTCAACAGGCATATTCAACTGAATTCAACAGGCATATTCAACATGCATTAACACTTTATTCAACTAAACTTTATTCAACTAAACTTGATTTGAAAAAAAAATTGAACCAAATCACTTTACTTTTAGCTTTGAACCAAAACACTTTGCTTTGAACCAAAAGTTCAAATGTAGAATTATAATCAAATTAAGAACCACAATTCAAAACATTCAATGACTAACTACAATTCAACAATTCAATGATTACAAAAAAATGAAGAACACAAAAAACAGAGAAAAAAATAAATAAAAGCATCATCTTGTATTCAAAGCATAAAAATTCAATGAAACAAAGTGTCAACCACATATGCCTCACACTATAAAACTCAATTTATGTTCAATTGGAATAAAGTTCAAAACATTAATTGGAATAAAGTTCAAAACATTAATTGAACGTTCAATTTTTTCATTTTTCTCATCTAAACATTTTCTCTTCACATGCACATATTTGATTATTCCCAATTAAGAAATGAAGAACACAAAAAAATTCTCTTCACATGCACCAGGTATGCACATTTTCTCATCTAATCTAAACATATGTGTTCAATTAAGAACTGTTTTTAATAATCCCAGGATATTCCCAAAAGTTCAAATGTAGAACTACAATCCAATTAAGAACTACAATTCAAAACATTCAATGAATAACTACAAATCAACAATTCAATGATTACAAAAAAATGAAGAACACAAAAAAACAGGGACAAAAATATACATATACCTATACCTCAAACATATGTCTTCTGATTTCTCTTCTAAATTATACATATACCTCAAACATATACATCTAGATGTAAATCCTCAAAATACTGTCAAAATTGAATTGAGGATCAGGATATTAAAATAGATGTATATGTATCCTCAAAAAGAATTGAGGCTCAGGATATCTGTCAAACTTTAATTCTGAATACACATACAATATATATTCAAAAAAATCCATGTCAACATTCAATGAGGATATTCATTCAAGATATGTGTATTCAATGAGGATATTCAATCAGGATATTCATTCAATGAGGTATGAACTTAGTGTATGTGTATTCAAAAAAATTAGTCCATGTCAACAGGATATTCATTCAAATTTTGTCAGGATCAGGATTTAAATTGAGGATCATAAATTGAGGATCCATGTCAACATTCATTGAGAATTTCAAGTTAACAAAGTGTGCTTCTCAGTTTTTTGAACTTAGTGTATGTTTTTTGCTCATTTTTCTATATTCTCAGTTAACAAACTTCTATCTTCACCAATATAAGAATTTAAAGTTAACTAATTTTTCTATCTTCTCAGTTAACAAACTTCTATCTCCAAGACATCTACATATACCTCATTGTATAATTTATACATATACCTCCAAATACTGTCACAATTATTCATATACCTTATTGTACTTGAAGATGCTTTTTATCATAGGACATAACAGAAAATACTGATTTTTTTGATTGCTTGCTGTTCCTATGGAAAGCTATTATTGATGGTTCTATGATTGAGGCACTTCTTGTTTTAAGGTTTGCCAAGGATCCATAGTTTGACAGGCTACAATGCACACAAAAGAACTTAAGCTAATGAGTGCATTGTTGATAGGGACATCCAGGTAATGTAAGATGGAGGCTTATGTGAATGCTACATGTATGAATCATGTTAGTCATAAATATGGTATTCTACATGTTGAAGTTGGAATAAACATTTGGATCAGCAAGCTCATATCAAGCTCTTCACAGGACACTTTCAGGAAAAAATGAAGTGCTTATCAAAATGAAAATTTGTGAATATTGCATAGAGAATTGGGTGTATTGAAGCTTTCATCCAATATTCTTTCAATTGCTGAATATGAAAAAAACAATACTCATTTCAAGCTCTCATCCAATACTCATTTCTCAATATTCTTTCAATATTCATCCAACATTCTTTCATATCAAGCTCTCATCCAATTTCTGAATATGAAAAAAACAATACTCAAGCTTTCATTTTCAAACCCATTTCTCAACATTTTTTCAATATTGACTGTCACTCAAACCCAACATTCAAAAATTAAGTTTTTAAAATTCAGTTTATAAAATTCAGTTTATAAAATTCAGTTATTCTTAAAATATTCTTTCAATTGCAAACTCAAGCTATGTCCTGTCACTCAAACCCAACATTCAAAAATTAATATATGTCCTGTCTTTCAAGATTAACTAAACCCAACAGTCAAAAATTATATATGAAGAGCTCATATATCCCATTAAACAATACTCAAGCTTTCATTTTCAGGAATGAGGTCACATAAATGAAAATATCCTCACTGATATGAGTTCACATATATCATTGCTATAATATCCTCTCAACCTGAATGTGATAAAATTGTGATAAAGAGAGCTTATTGACAAAAATTGAAATAGGAAATTTGATCACAGGAAATAGGATATAAATGTTTATATGATTGTATTAGTTTTTTCCTATTTGGGGGGGAAAAGTCACAAATAAACATGAAGTCACAGCTTGAGAATAGGAAACATGAAAAAATTGTAATATCATGGCAAA
Organism: Scilla litardierei; assembly: GCA_030789695.1. Taxonomy (NCBI): domain Eukaryota; kingdom Viridiplantae; phylum Streptophyta; class Magnoliopsida; order Asparagales; family Asparagaceae; genus Scilla; species Scilla litardierei. The sequence continues at coordinate 243,453,276 of CM061142.1, read as the reverse complement.
AAATTGTAATAAAAAAACAAATAGGAAAAATTTTTCATGGCTATAAGATTGCAAAAATTTGTTGTTTCCTATAATGCACATAACCAAACAGCTGAAAGGCAAAGTTCACAAAGCTCACCAATTCACAAAGGATGTGATGAAGCCCTCAAACCCACAAAGCTCACCAAGAGGGTGCTTGAGCTCTCCCGTGATCTTAAAAGAAGAAAATGAGAAAATGTGAGGGTAAATTAAAAGAATAAAATGAGAAAATGCAAATTAAAAGAAGAAAATAAAAAGATGAGTTCTTGATGCTTGCTTGATGGTCTTCCTTATCCGCTTCCTCGCTTGAGTGCGCTGGAGGAGGTAGAAGATGATGGCGATGCTGGAGGAGGTAGGAGGAGGTACAAAAGGGCTAGCAAAAATTATTTTGGAATTCTGAAAATATCAAAGTATCATTTCAAAAATGATATAAGGAATAGCACTCAAAATAATTTTTTCTCATAAGAAGTATAATTTTTTCATTCCTTATATCATTCCTTATATCATTTCAGTAATTTTTCCTTATGAGAAAAAATGGCAAGCAATAATCCACATTCCTTATATCATTTCAAAAATGGCTAGCAAAAATGATATAAGGAATAGAACTCAAAATAATATAAGGACTTCTGAAAATGATATAAGGAATATCACTCAAAATGAATTTTCACAGTAAAATGCTTTATTCAACCCATATATTCAGTTAAATGCTTTATTCAACCCAGATTTTCAAATGACATTTTCAATTAACCAACACTTTAATTCAAACCCAAATTAACCAACACTTTAGTCAACCCATATCTCAACACTTTATTCAAGCATTTATGTGAATCTTTTCAAACCCATAATATAGGATATGCTCAAATTTTCAAGAATATAAACTGAACTTAAAAGATTCAATTCAATTCAATTATTCAATTCAATTAATATAAAATGGAATATCTCAAGAATTAAGGATTGAATATTAAGGATTGAGTATAAACTGAAAATAAATACTCATTTTGAATTCATCTCTTGATTCTCATGTCAGCAGCATTGTGAGGTTGAAGAACACAAAAAACATTGGCATTAAGCTGAGGGTTCAAAATTTCAAGATCTCACCTATTAATCATGTCCAAATTAAGCTGAGGGTTATAACCAAATTCATATGGCAAATGGCAAACAGGACATAGAGAATTTTGGTTATGAATGGCAAACAGGACATTGCTAACCACTATTAAATAGAGCACCCAAACATATCAAGTCACTCAAACTGATAATCCCAGTCAATCAAACAAAATTTCCCAGTTTATTGAGGGAATATCCCAGTCACTCAAAGTTCTCAAGCTCTTATGTTATAAACAAAGTTCCCTCAATAAGGATTTTTGGTTGAGTGAATTGATATGCTTGAGTGACTTCCTGCAACCTATGCTCTGAGTGACTTCCTGCAACCTATGCTCAAGCACCCTATGCTTGAGTGACTTCCTGCAATCAAGTGACTTCCTGAGTGACTCAATAAGCATATCATTTTTGAGCAAGCATAGGTTGCAGGAAGTCACTCATTTTTGAGCAATCAAGTGATATCCTTCAATAAGCATAGGTTGCAGGAAGTCACTCAAGCAGAGGTTGAGCAAGTATATCAAAAATGTTATAAACAAAGTTTATTGGGTATAACCAAAAATGAAGTCACTCAAGCATAGGTTGCAGGAAGATTCCCTCAATAAGCATATCAAGTCACTCAAGCAAGTATGCAAAATTTTGTTTATAACATTATCATTTTTGCTATAAATTCCATGTGTCCATGTTTTGCTATAAACTCACCAACTGTGAACTCACCAACTCAAACTCAGAATTCACATGATTAACATTAAAACAGTAAATTAGCAAATTTTGAGAATGAAATGCAATACAATATCATCAAATACCTGTCAAGTTGATTATGAAGAGCAAGCAACTCTCACAAAGCACTCCTGTCAAGCACTCCTGTCAAGTTGATTATGAAGAGCTAATCAGTGATACCTCACAAAGCTATACTATTGGAATGTGAGGATAAATTAAAAAAGCTAACCAAGGGGACATGTGATAATGTTATCAAACTGTTTTAAACTTTGTGAATTCATACTGTTTTTATGTTAACATCCCAAACTCAGAATTCATAACCAATGGAATTTATAGCAAAACTGAGAATTTATAACTAATGGAATTCATAGCAAAACTCAGTTCACAGTTTTGAACTCACCAACTCAGAATTTATAACCAATGGAATTCATACTGTTTTGAACTCACCAACTCAAACTCAGAATTCATAACTCAGAATTCACTCAAGCAAGTATGGACTGAAATGTTTTGTTTGAAATCCTGGCAATGCATTGTCTTGTTAAACACCCTGGAATGTTTAAGATTACTCAAGCATACACTAATACTCAACTATTCATATTGTTAAACATAATCAAGCACCAAGTTGAGTATACTAAAAACAGGATTCTCAACTACTCAAATGCTGAATAGTTGAGTATGTTAAACATACTCAAGCACAAATACTGAACTATTCATATGCATACTCAACTACTCAATTTTCAAACTGGAATTTATTTTAGCATCTCTCAATTTCAGTATATTCAATTTATTTTAGCATCTCTCCTATATTTATTTTAGTATTTTTAGTTTTTACCAGGTTTTAGCCATTGGTTTGCAATACATATGAAGAGAATAGAATATTGACATTCCTTATTTATGAATATGAAAAAAAATATTGCATAGAAATTTCCCACCTATATAAATTAAAATCACAGCAAAAGTCATCATGTAATATGAAGAGAAAATCCTGTTGGTTAGCCATTGGTTTGCAATGAAAAAAATATAAACAATTTATAAATCCTGTTGGTTAGCCATTGGTTTGCAATGAAAAAAAATATAAACATCACACCAATTTTGCATAGAGAAGTGATAATGTTATAAACATGGAAACATAGAGAAGTGATAATGTTATAAACATCACACCAATTTATAACAGAAGTGATAATGTTATAAACATCACACCAATTTTGCATAGGGTAGTGATATCCTTCAAATTTTGTTTATAACAATATAAGCATAGAGAAGTGATAAACAATTTTTAAGAATATACAAACAATTTGCATATGAAGCTGATGTTAGCATATGAAGCTTGTCCTGTTACAATGCTATTAGTGATATATCTCAAGTTATCAAAATGAATTTAAAATTATCCTGTTCAGAATGCTAACTTGATATTCAGTACTCCTGAATAAGTACTCCTAAAATACTAAATTGTCCTGTGAATAAGTACTCCTAAAATTCTAACAGGACAATGCTAAATTTAAATTCTCACAGGATAATGCTAACTTTAAAATTTTAAACTTGATAATTCTCACATGATAATTCACAGGACAATTTAAACTTGAATTTTAAACTTAGCATGAGAATTACTCCTGAATTCAAGTTTAAAATTCAAGTTTACATTGTTAACATGAGGACTAAAAATTTTTAAAATTCACAGGAGTAATTCAAGTTTAAAATTATGAATTCACAGGACAATGTTTAAAATTTCAGGTTGAATAATTCACAGGACAATGAGGTTGAATAATTCACAGGACAATGAGGTTGCTGAAAGTTTAAAATTATGAAGTTTAAAATTCACAGGACAATGTTAACTTTAAAATTTTTAGGAGTACTTATTCAAGAGGACTAAATTTTTAGGAGTACTCCTGAATTACTCCTGAATTTAAGTGAATTCTCAACTTGAATAAACTGCAACTCAAAATTCTCAACATTCTCAACTTGAATTCAGAATTCTCAACATTCTCAAAATTCTCAAAATTCTCAAAATTCTCAACATTGAATAAAATTCTCAACTTGAATAAAATTCTCAACATTGAATAAAATTCTCAACTTGAATAAAATTCTCAACATTCTCAAAATTTTCAGTGAATTCTCAACTTGAATAAAATGCAACTCAAAATTCTCAAAATTCTCAACTTGAATTCAGAATTCTCAACATTCTCAACATTCTCAACATTCTCAAAATTCTCAACATTGAATAAAATTCTCAACATGAATAAAATTCTCAACATTGAATAAAATTCTCAACTTGAATAAAATTCTCAACATTCTCAAAATTTTCAGTGAATTCTCAACTTGAATAAAATGCAACTCAAAATTCTCAACATTCTCAACTTGAATTCAGAATGCTCAACATTCTCAACATTCTCAGAATTCTCAACATTCTCAACATTCTCAAAATTCTCAAAATTCTCAACATTCTCCTATTCAAAATGCAACTCAAAATTCAGTAAATGTTCATACAACTGCCAAATGTCAAGCTCAAACTCAAACTCAAAATTATGAAGCTCTCAAGCTCAAACTCAAAACACACCAACTGCCAAATGTCCATACAGTAAATGTTCATGCCAAATGTCCATACAAATTTTTATGCCAACTGCCAAATGTCCAAGTGTCAAACTCTAAAAAAACAGAAGTCTAATATTCAAATACATACTCATACTCTTAAATCAAATTTCTTCTAGCTATAAAATTCAGAAGTGCACATCTCATAAGCATGGACCAAAACAAAATTGGAGTAAGAGGTTGGAAAAGGAAAAAAAAATGATTTTCAATGGACTGAAAAATGATAAATGATTCTTACGCAATGAAGCCACAAAGAGGGTGATTGAGGGTGCTTGAGGTGGCTTGAGCTCTCCCGTGATGAAGCTCAAACAGCTGCAAGGTGAGGGTAAATTAAAAGAAGAAAATGTGAGTGCGAAATAAAAGATGAGTTCTTGATGTGCTTGCCGTGATGTTCTTCCTTGATCTCCTTGCTCAAACAACTGTGCTTGCTTGAAGTTCTCCGTTGATCTGAGGTAGAAGAGGGTGCTGGAGGTAGAAGAGGGTGTTGGAGGAGGTAGAAGATGATGGGGATGATGGCGAGAAGGGAGCTGGAGGTAGAAGAGGGTGCTGGAGGAGGGAGCTCTCAAAGTTGATGGGATGATGGCGAGAAGGGAGATCTCAGTTGAGTTGCTTGCTCTTGGCGCGCAAAATTAAGAAGGAGAAAAATCAAATAGGGATTAACTTTGATGTGATCAAATTTTTTCCCCAACACAGTTGATGGGATCAAATTTTTTTCCCCCTCACAAATTTTTTCCCCCACAAATTTTTTCCCCCTCAAATTTAAACTGATTTCATTTTCTCTTATCTCAATTTCTCATATACACAAATACATATAAACAACACACCCAATTATACATAACCAATATCTCTTAACCAATATCTCTTATCCATTATCTCTTAACCAAAATATCTTATACATACAACAATACACATATCCACATACAACATTACACCTAACCAATTTCTCTTATCCAATTTCTCTTATCCAAAAACCCATGATAACATCCCTGTTTTATAATATAGATATACACATATATATACATACATACATACATATATACATTTATATGCATACATACATACATACATATACATACATACATACATACATACATACATACATACATATATAAATATATACATACATATATATATATAAGGAATATGGAGGTGTGCTGACAGCACAGGCTCAACCAACCTACGCTGTGAGCAATTTGAGGGCCAAAAAAATAATACATACATATATATATACATACATACATACATACATACATACATACATACATACATACATACATACATACACACATGCATACATACATATATACATGCATACATATATACATACATATATACATACATACATACATACATACATATATATATATATATACTAGTATATACCCGTGCCCGTAGGGCAGGGTTCAATTTAGATAGTTTCCCCTCAAAATCTTAGTTCCCCCGAAAATGTGGGCACGATTCATTTTAGATATTCCCCCCTCAAAATCTTAGATCCCCTGAAAATGTGGACATAAATCATTTTAGAAATCCCCCCCCCCCCCCCTCGAAATCTTAGTTCCACAATCAAAGTTTTAGTTCCCTAAAATTTAGGTCCCCTCAAGAGATTTTAGTTCTCACATTGTTTAATTACTCACAAAATTTTTAGTCACTGACAAAAATGTTAGTCCCCCAATATGTAGTTCGTTTCTAAATTTTTTTGTAAAGTTAGTTGCATTTCCCCCACATTTTTTAGACAAAATATTCTATAAAGATGGGAGCTAAAACATGTTACAGTGTTAAGATACATGAACAAACAGAAAAATAGAGATGGACGTAAAAATTAGCCATGTCACCAAAACCTAGGAGTCCGGAAGTTGGCAGCATTGATCGGATTATGTGCATTAGCCATGTCACCACGTTCCCCCCAATCACATCCAATCAGGAAAGCAATTGCAATTGGTGAAGTAAAAACACCATGCAAGCAACTATTAAAATTTACATTTCTAACATCAAAAAGTAGCACCTTAATAATGTTACACAAAAGTAATGTAGATCCAGTTCTATTAGTCTAAGCCAAGTAGCACCATAATAATATTTACATTTGTTACATCAAAAATACATCTGTTACATCAAAGATGTTAATAACAATCCATCATGGTTCAACAGGAAACTTCCTCTTCATTACATTATAAAAGGAATGCGTGTCAATCTCAATCCAATATCGTGTGTCATCTGGATGCACAATAACCTAGGTAAATTACAGACATAAATTGTTTAGAGAAATAAAGAAATATGTGATAATATTAATAATTTAAATTATGCGGGGGGAGCATAGGTGGACGTGCTTTATGGACCCAATCAAGCTCCTTAAGAACTAACTTCCAATTCTATAACACAAACGATATGTTGATATTCAATGAAAATGATATTGTGGGAATAAAATTCTAATATTTTTTACATTACCTCCATAACACATGTTTCTGGTGCATCAATATTCCCTGTCACCTGTGCATCTACAATTCTTTTTGCATCTTGCTGAAAATAATAATAATAATTTACTAACTTAAAAAGTCTTAATATGAAAATGATAACTTATGTATTGGTCAGCATACCTTGTCCCACCAAATTCTTATATAATCACGCAACTTGATAGCTATATTATTTTGAGCAAGTAACACAACCTATAAAAACAAAAAATATTAAGAAATCAAATGAAATGAAATAAAATATATAGTAAAAAGGTATGATTAAAGACTTACAGTTTTATACAAATCTGCATCCACCTATATATAAAAATACAAACAAATATTTTAGCTAACCATTCATATTGAAAGATTCATATTGAAAGAAATAATAAGGCAAAAAATGATTTTTACTGAAGTTAAAAATTTCTTACATTGCCATATATAGTGATGCCAATCCACATTATGCAGCTAGGGGTTGTATGATAATGGTGTACCTGTATGTTAGACATCGATAAATAAATTTTTTAAAGAATGACTAAATGAATAAAATAAATAGAACTATTTACAGAAAAAAATTTAAAAAACTAACTTACAATATTAATCATATATTGGAATTTATAGCAAAACATCTGGATAAACGATGTTTAATGTTTTATTTGAATCGGCCGAAAGAAGTATGCATACACGATCAAAAGATGTGCACCGTGAAAGTACCACATACAGATGTCCATGACTGAAAACTGGGGTCCGCAAATCAACTCCAACGAACTTTACAGATTGTCCTTGGGCTTTATTAATTGTCATGGCATAAGTTACACAGGACAGGAAACTGTCTTCTTGTCATATGAAATGGTAATGTTGTAGCCGAAGGTGACAAAGATATTTTTGGAATAAACACAAAAATACCAGCTTTATCCCCATTTAAAATTTGAGCTTCAATGACACGTGATGCACATCTGACAACCATCAATCGAGTGCCATTGCAGAGCCCATCTTTAGGTGCAATATTTCGTAATAAAATAATAGGACAACACACCTTAAGATCAAGTTTAAATTGTGGCAACCCAGGAAGATCCAAAGAGTTTATGTACTCAGTTGGATATCGATTTATAATGGTTGGGTCTATTTCTTCATTTTCAGACACGCTGTCTGCAGCTAGATACGTAATCTTTTGTCTCGGAAATATGTGTACTGCAGTAGAATTTATGAAAGCAACATCATCATTCCGTGCAGACAGAATTATTCGTTCAGTAAGGGATACCGGAGTCACTGCACCCTCAATATCAAGCTGCGGATAAATTCGAAGTAATAACTCGTTTAAATCCTTGCACCTGAATATGTGAGAAGGAAGTTCTACCACTTCTGTAGGATTTGTACCAACCTAATACAAATATAGATAAAATTTAAGTTAAGGAATGGCTAAGATAAAAATAGTAAGTAAAATTAAATTAGGCATGAAATAAAATACCTCCAAAATAAATTTTGTAAAATTTGCATTCTCAACAGATGAGTTATTTAACCGCATATTTTGATCCAAGATCAAAACTTGTACAGAGCACCATAATAGAGATCGTCTCAATGAGGCACCAACAATTTCTTCTCGAACCCCATTTGGTATGACGGGAAAGATTTGTCGAAAATCCCCACCAAGAACAACAGTAATACCACCAAGTGATCTGGTGTTATCACAAATATCTTGTAATGATCGATTCACTGCCTCAACACAGTGCCGATGTTGCATAGGTACTTCATCCCATATTATAAGTTTTGCTTTTCTGAATAATTGTGCTTGCATGGATTGCTTGCTAAAATTACAAATTGAATTATCATGCACATCTAACGGGATACGAAATGTGGAATGTGCAGTCCGGCCTCCGCTAAGCGGCAATGATGCAATACCGGATGACGCGACGGTGATAACTATATTTCCAAGACTACGCAACATTGGTGCTAGTGCATTGTACAAAAAAGTCTTTCCAGTTCCAACACCGCCACTCAAGAAGAATGTAGTACCTTCATTTTCAAATACGGATGAAGTAATTACCGAGTAAGAATTGTGTTGTGCATCATTAAGGCAATCAATGTCTTTTTAGCATCCATTTTTTTAGCTTTATTTATAAGTTCCTGATGTTCATACAATAATCTATTGCCAAAATTGCATTCCAATCTCCAGCAGGAAGTGACATTGGTGGAAAGTCAGATAGACACTTACCGTACTCCTCAAGTAATTCATTGATAAGAAATAATCAATAATCTTCAAGTTGGCATTGAGTTGGGGTAGAAATTGCAAATAAAGTTTGTAATTTATGTGGAAGATCATCGCAAATGTGCATTGAAAATTCATTCCAGAATGCTATTGGGTCGATCGGCGAACATTCGATAAGAATAATACAAAACAGTCTTCGTAATTGATATCATGTTTTCATAATTGAAGCCTCTGAAAGACATTATCTCCACTCGGAATCATCTTCAAGAAGACCTCTTGCAATACATTTTGCTTTGAATGTAGGGTATTCGATCGTATTGAATGTGCGTGAATTTTCCCATGATGTTGGCCATTTAACAACTGTTAGTAACAACCGTAGATAAAATCTCTCACCAGAATTAGGGGATGCAAAATACATTCTGCCAATTACATATCCAGATTGTCTTGGAGTCCAGACCTTTGTTGACGAATGCCACACAAACTTTTGAGGAAATTCTTGATATGTGAGATCATGTGCAGACTCATGTAAAGCGCAACATGTAAAAAATTCATTCAAAGTTGTCTTATCATTTTCATCCCTAGACCTTATTGCATCTACATCTTCATCTGGATAAAAAATAACACTGTGTTGCCCTGGTAAATGAAGTATCAATCTTTGAACTGACAGAATCTCTTGATGCAAAGGATTCTCAAATATTCGCCAAGCTGCCTCATGTGCTCCAATATATCTTGCATCAAGGTATTGTTGGATCTCATTTACTGCGTCCAACACAATTGTGGACCTATCATGACCTTTATAAATATACTTAAGAATGTACTTCACACATCTTACCCCAGCACAAACTTCGACATTAATGTGGCAGTTAAAGCGCCTTGAGAGAAACATGTTGTAAGGCACAACATCTCAGTTATTAACCTGATGCCCCCTTACAGTATATAGATGCCCATTACTACGACGACGATAAATAGGATATCCATCACGATCCAAGGTTGTTGCATCTGCATAATTTCGAGGGTATTTCTTAGTACATTTTCCATTTTCCATACATGAAGCATTTGGATTTCGAGCACCACATGGTCCATGTACCATACATTTTGACACAGTATCGAATAATGCAGGATCTTGAGCAGGATCAGGAAATTCAGCACAAACAATTCTATCCACTTGATCACATGTATGAATCTTATCGGGACCACGAAGAAAGAAAAGAGCATGCATGTGTGGAAGACATCGTTTCTGAAATTCAATTGTAAATACATGTGCTACTTTCTTTCCAAATATATTATTACCATCAATCTCCTTCATCAAAGCCTTTCTTTTTAACTCAAATACACGTGCGACAAAATCTGGACGGTCAATAGCCTTTTGATTGGGCAGTAAAGCCAAAGTAATTTCTGGCCACTTTGGATTTACAGTCACGGTAAGAAAAATATCCGGGTGCTGGTTATAACGTGTGATAGCCATTGAGTCTTGAAAGATTTCAAACATGTGACATGCAATGCCAGTGAAAGATGATGGAAGTATCTTACGATGTCCAATTTGGTCACATCTGGCATATGCATCGATTTCTGCAATACCCTGATAGAGCTCTGAGCGTAGTTTTCGTTGATTAAGTTTGATGAATGTCAAATGATGTTGCTCAATTGCTGCCCAAGCATCAACTATGAACTCTTGGAGTAATTTTCCAGCTCTCAAAATTCAAGAATACTCGTTCTGTCTTTCAAACAGACGGTAGCTAAAAACTCACACATGGTAAGGCGTCTACTTAAGGATATGTTTTGAACTGGATCCCACTGCTTCAACTCAGGTTCCCATCTAAGCTGACCATCAGTAAATAATAAGACATAGTGTAATGGTAAGTATGCAGGACGAGTCTAATTGATTTGCATTAATTGATTATTTCCTCGAAGATGTAAAACTATATCTCGCATCCCGGAAGGTTGATAGCCATCTCCAAGTAAAATAACTGCAATCTCATCTACGGTTGGGAGATTATAACGGCGACGATCCTTTTTTGAATTGTAATGTAGATATACAGGAAGATCATGACTACATAAATCTACTTGAGATAAAACAGAATAAGCCTGACAATATAGTTTGATGAATGGATTTATGCCCGATAGACAATTTTGAATAAGTTGTAAGACATCCTTGCTCAAATGTGGATTTCTATTACTTCGGAACTCCATAGCAGAATCTGGATCATATATGTAAAATTGACAATAACTTGTTGTTTGATCCGGTTAGGGCAGAAGTGATCATGTTCGATGGCGTAATTCTCCATGAATAGTAAATATGTTCGGGCTTCTGCCAGCAATCAATCTTTGATCCATTGTCACACCAAGGGTGGTAAATACATTAGCTGCATTATACTCCCGAGTATACATTCGAAATGATTTTGATGCCTCACTGTCACCATCATATAATTCTTGAAGTGCTGGAGGGGGTTCATTAAGTTTCGGCAATTTTACTTTTCCTTGCAAACAACATGTTCCAAAAAGATGTGTTCTCAAAGTTGACTTCGAAAACTGTTCATCCAACCAGTGTAAGGCTGAACAACGAGGGCATGGAATGTTCATTAATCCAAGATAGTGCCAACCAAAATCAACCTGAGTTGGTGGACCAGAGCCATGCTGAGTTGACCGACATCGGAAGATCGAGGATGAGCCATCGTCTTCTTGTTCATCTGGAGAAGTTGTTAATCCAGGTATTATTTGAGGTATACAGATAGGAGTCATATATCGAGATATGTTTCGTTGAGCTTTTTCTCGTTCTCTCATTTGACATTGAGCTAAACACCTAGCCAAAATAAAACCATAATTAAATAAAATTAAGTTACATTAAAGTAAATTAGATTTTATGAATAATAACCTGGCAGATGGTTCATCATCTTCAGCACATATCGTATCGTTCTGCGAGGCTGAGACCTCATCTTCATATTCAACAGGAGAAGTTGGTACTGCATATGTGCTTTGAGACATATCAAGTATACTGGTAGAAGTCATATATCGAGATGTG